>JASUUG010000776.1:0-47760 GCA_030449905.1 Luvunga scandens | reverse complement strand
AGGCCCTAATGAGAGGTGCAGTTACCATTGCTTTTGTCTTATAACCAGGTTTCTTCTGATATCCTTTGGCAGATGCCTGATTCTTGAATTGATGTCACCTGATACATTATTGCATTTTTCGACGACCGGGGATGCATCATCACAAAAGTCAGCAGTAATGATCACATGTACCATGATTGTTGTTCTGTTCGGCACAGTGGTATGCTGCTAGGAATCTTATGTACATTTTTTTCCACATAATGCACTTGTTACACACAAAAAATCAGCACCGTGTTATGCTCCTAGAAATCTTATGTACATTTCTCCTTGTTATACACCAAAAATCAGCACGAGATTTACTTCTGCCTAACAGGTATTCGGTTCCATAACAAAGCTATTGATCGAAGCAGTTCTGCTGCGTCACACAAAGACATTGAACTCGGATGCAACTGATATGCAAAGTCTAGAAGACTTGAGAATTCTGTTCCTGGAAAACAGCGAAAACACTGATCAAGGCAGCAACCAACGAGCAGCCCCTAGGGCCAGTGGCTTAAGGCGACTTATAAGTTATCCAACAACGACAGTTCATTCCTTCTGGAGAAAAGTTGATGATAAATTCATGAGACCAGTGTTTAGTGGACGTGGGTTCGTGCCGTTTGTGCCCAATAGTCCAACAGGAGCAGTTGATGAAGCTTCTTGAATCAGAACGTTAACCATGTCGTTGCAATCAATATCATATTTATCTATGTAATACTATAAAATCTGTGAAGAAAAAGTCAATAATTTTTAATTTGTTTAATTAATTTTTCAATCTTGGTAAAGTAAGAGTTTTTGTAATTAGCAGAACATTTTCTTTTCTCTCATGTATAAATTTTGCAAAGAAATTCCTTTAAATATATATTGCTATAAATTTTTATTTGTAGCTAGTAATGGCTGCAGCCCTGCAGTGTGTTTATGTATTGCTTCAATGGAAGCAGGAAGTAGCTTCTATGATTCATTGCTTGCTCTTTTTTACTTCTGATTTGTCTCTCTCTCTCTCTATATATAATCTTTATAATGACAACATATCTCTGTTTCTATTTGCTGGAAACGTTTCCTGGTCAATAATATGTTGGTTGTTGTGGATTACAGTTTTCATACCCTTGGATTACAATTATCATACCTTTAAATAGTTTTTATTTCTTCATCCCCGACATTCATCCTTATTCATAATGCATAGTTGACATGACATATAAGATAACTAAAAGGAGTGACAAGTCATAACATAATCACAATTTTGGTGAAAAATTAAAATATTAATCCGACATGTCATTCACTTATATTTTTATCTATGAATATGTCGTGTAATTTTATGATAATAAAGCAACATGTCGTATATTAAAAACCATAGAACACTGCATTGACTTTGATGAGGCGGCATACCACCATATGCTTCTTCCTAAAAACCCTTTAATTCAACAAAACCTCGCTCTTGCTCCTCTATAATCTGGAATGAGATAACTATCATTCATCATTAAGTAGGGTTTTGAATTCTTATTTTTCTGTCACAAACGAAATAAAAATGGCATTTTTAAGAAGATTTACAGGCAATTCATACTCTGAATAGAATGGTTGGAGTTTCAGAATCTGCTTATCTGTAAGCGACCTTAATTTTTGAGTAATATCTGTTGGTTCCTTGGAAAATGCTAGAAAGTTCTGATTTTGAGTGTAAAGTTTTCTCTTTATCGTTTTTTGAAAGAATCCACTTTCCCATTTGCCTATAGTTCAACATATTTGATATTATTCATAAATTTTGTATGTCATGGTTTGTTTTCTTTGAGTATAAAGTAGATGTAATTTGCATATTGAAGTTGATGTTTTCATTTGGTTAGGGTCATTTTGATGTAAGAAGTTCATGTCTAGGCTTGGGAGCTCAAGAAGTTATTCAAGTGGTGTTTCAAATGGTAATCTTAAAACAATGACTTACTACCTGAATTGCTCTTCATGATAGTTCCTTTCATACATAGTTTTCTAAATGAGTTGATGCACAAGTCTTTCCATCATTCATACGACATTCTATGTAGAGCAGTTCCTGAAATTTACAGCCGAATATTTCTTCTTGCTTATGTAAGGACCACGGCGCTCTTCCTTGGACCCATGGAAGCACAATGACACTCTGTTCTTCATTGGTAACTTTCTGTGAAAATACATATTAGAGTGATTGGATTTTACTGTTAGTATATGATTGTATCTCTAGAGTTTTTACTGATGTCTGTTTTGAATGTTCAAATTTAAAGATATTTAAGAAGTTGTATTGGTTTTTTCTTATGTTAGGCTCCCAAATCACTGATCTATTTAAATGAAAAAAGATTTTCAACAGCACAAGCAAAAGCACCTGCACAAGCACGGCAGATGGTGTGTTATCTTTACCTTGATATGTAAATAAGTGAACTTTTCTCCTTGTCACTTTTTTGCTTCTGTCAAACATGGTGAATTTTAATCACAAGCAAATGCTTTCTTGAGCAGGGTGCCCTTAAAGTGTCCATTTCAAGTCCTGGATTCATCTATGAGCCTTATGCACCTCGTGAAGCAGTCCCATTTTGGCGGAGGTGAGTTGGATTTCAAATGAGTTTTAAATTTGGTTTCACAAGCTTATGTTTTTTAAAAAACAATTATTTCAGCAGATAGGATTGTTCTAGATAGGAGTGACTAGAACAATCCTTTAAATTAGTTGGTAGTATTTCGAGAAATTTCTCATCAGCTATGTGTAGCTTTTATGTGCATTGCTTATCTTTGAAAGTTCAAAATTTCTCACATATATCATGAAACCTTTCAAATTAATGTCCACTTTGGTTGAAGGGAAAAATAATCCATTTACTTAATCTTGAGACACAATTTTTGAAACGCCTGCTACTGAATTCTATCAGTTTGGACAGCATACTCCACTCCTCGTTTTGCATTTCCAAGTCGTCCATTCTCCACTTCTTATGGATATGCTTAGAGGAAATAAAAAGCTTATACCGTATTATTTTGGAGAAACAGAATATGTTAGGGAAAACTAGTCAAATTCGCTAATTTTTCTGTAGGAAAATTTTGGACTCTGTAGGCTGGTGTCATTCTTTATTCGCTAACCTTTTCTAGTTATTCTGAAGAATCTGTTATATGTTTCTGTCCTTTTCCCTGATATATTGTTTGTTGTTTTGTAACAGATGGTTTACAAGAGATGGCTGGAGAAGAACAAAAGATGATATCATTCTAGAGGTGAAGTTCTTATGTTCTGCCTATAATTTTTCATAAATTCTTGTTCGATCCATTTCTTCGTTTTCTATAATTATGCAATGGTTGGCACATCAAACCAGAATGCTCTGTCGCCCTGCTCTCACCCTTTCTCTTTTCATTTCCGCAATTGGTTTGTGATAAGAATTGAATTTAATGACCCAAAAAGAGAGAAACTGAAGCTGATCCTTCATCTCCTCTTCTGATGTCATGTGTGTCCTGTTGGGCTTCAAATATTTTGGTAGTTGCCTTGTGTTATTTACGTCTCTACTTTATTTGGTTTTTATATTAATCTTAGGGTTATCTGTTGAGTCACTCATTGATGCATGTACTACTTGTGTCATAGAGGAACTCAACTTGGTGGGACTTTTGACATCACTACTGTCAAGTTTATTCGTGTATCCAAATTTTAATTTGCAGCTCAAAAGTGCCTATGCCATTGCAAAGTTGAGGAAATCTGGCTATTCAAAACCAGAAATTCTACACAGAGGCTGTAGACTTGTATAAGGAGGTATGTTTTGTAATATTGTCTCCTTTTTCTAGAGATTACGGGGTCTATTTGTTTGTAAGGTTGCATGGTAGAGAATCAAATTTGGGAGCAAAAACCCTTTTTTTATTTATTTATTTTGGTTAACGAAGTCTATAATGGAATTGTCATTCATGTAACTGCATGAAAAAGTTAGAAATTCCCAGACAAAAATTTCCTTTGTTTTTTATTAATACAAATTTAGTGAGGCTTTGTATGGCAGAAGAAAGTCAAGGAATTCAACTCTGTTTAAATGATGGAATCGTATAAGCTTTTCTATTTTATGTATTCTTCCAAAACCACAAAATACAGAACAAATTGTTTCCTGTGAGTCTAATGCGGTACCTTTCCTTTTTATCTTTATTGGCATTCTGGTGATGTGATACAATTTTTTTTTTTTGGGAATCTCTATTGGATTTTCTCCATGCGTGATGATGAATGTGCTTCTTTTCCAGATAAACACTTTGATGGCAAATGGTGACAAAACATCATTAAGGAAAGCTGTTACAGAGAAAATGTATTCTGTATGCTTCTATTTTATTTTATTTTTTTCTCTCAAAGAGTCCCATTTTGAAATTTTGGTACTTAGAATGTTAGCTTTCACCCAAATTTTACGTAGCATATTGTTTAACTTCTGAGTCACTAACTATGGCTGTCCAATAACAGGCACTTAAGAACGAAATTAAACAAAGAGAATCCATGTGGAGTTCAGTTTACTGGGAATTGGTTGAACCAATTATAAAGATACGAACACTGCGTGCTCGGCTGGCAAGTGTTATTTTCAATTTTTAAAATTATAATCCAGTTTGTTTGAGCTGAGACAATAATGCATCCCTTTACTTTTATGAGTTAAACCTTCTTTTCTTTTATTGTTTACAGATTGGTGTTGATCGAAATGACCTCAATGAAGTGTTTGTACAGCTTACGCTCGAGTTTTTGGCAAAGCAGTGCACTGTCCATATTAATTAATATTCTTTTTTATTTAATTTGTATCTTAAATTCTTTTTCTGTTTATGGCAATCAAGTGCCCAAATAGCTTGTCCCCAATCAAATTATAGTTCAGGCTGCACAAAATTGACTGGTTAAATGAAGGTTCTGATTTTATTGTTTTTCAAAGTGGTGGAGGCCTGTTGCTAAGTGACTGGTTATAGGTGAAATTTGAAGGGCAAATTAAACAAAACTAAGTTGAGTCCTATAGATTTGAGTTGTCATAATCTTCATCTTCTATTAATATGTTCATTTAATATTATAATGTTATGTATTTTTATATTCACCATATCATAGACATCTTTATGCAGCAATAAAATGCATTTAGACATCTTGAAATCAAGTTATCACACTGCTAGCATTTGCTACGTATTGATTTATACTTCATACACTTTCTTTCCTTCTTTTTTGTTTGGGAGCTAGTGATGGTTTTTTATTGTGTACCGCAGAATTTCTGGTCTCATTTGACCATAATTATTTCTTTTGCTTTTGTTGAATATCCATTTATTGAGAACTAGGCAAATTATGTACCTCTTGTGCTCTGCAGAAGTTTGAAACATATGATTCAAAAGGTGTCATTGTTGCGGAGATAAAACTAAGGAGGTAGTGTTTTTCCTTTTCATGATTGCTTACAAAATTCTATTCAAAGCGAACTGTATATAGCATTTTTGTTTATGAGCAAGAAACAATACAGGCATCAAAAAAGTTCAACAAATTTTTCCTTTGTTTTGTGGAAATGTATTTCTTGTGATGTTGGATTAGAAAGATCCCAGAATTTTTGCACAAATTTTAGGACAACAGTCCATGTTGTGATGGATATTTGGGATACATTGTTTCCACTTTTAAGTCCGATGCTTTATTCATTAAGTTTTTTCCCCTCACATTTTAATTTCTGTTCTCTTGATTCCTCTGCGGGTGTGCGCACATACACACTTGCTGCACGTGCACCCACTAACACATTAATGATTAGTCTAGTAATTTACAATTCACTAATTTGAATCTAATTTTTCCTTTGGCATATTTTCATCCTCTTACAGTAATGCTAACATATATTTTTCATCCACTTTTGGCATTAACTGATGTTTTACATGCTTCTCAGGTTCTTGTCCGTGACATCTGGGTTTTTGAAAAATCTCTCTTTCATCCTGGGAGCTTACTGGCGGATGTGTGGGCGGATTAAAATCTGCATGCATTCTTTGTGTGAATGATAGTTCTCTCATTCATGATGACCAAGTACAATGTTATGTTTTATTTACCCAATTTTTGTATCTTATTTTTGTAATTTTATTGAGTCCCTATAAAATAAAAAATTTTCCTTGTGTTTTTCAATCGGTCGAGATCAGAATTCAGTGTAATAAATTATTTCAGCTTTGTATTCTCATTTTTAATTTCCTTCCTTAAACCTGCAGTTCATTTTTGGGCGAGAATAACTGCATCAACAGAAGATCTGAAAGTTGTGGCCATGCATTTTTATTTTGAGGAAAAATATAGATATAATGTTGGATAGATTATCCTGTAAACATTGAAATCATTAGATTTAGGAAATCTTAAATATTATATCCTATAGATGAAAAGTTTATGGATAATTTTAGCAATGTACCTAACAATAAAGGTTTGATGTTGTAACAGAAGCTAAGAATCCAAGAGATAATATGGCTCTTTATTTTCTTTCTAAGTTCTATTTCTATTCTTTTTGTCTATTTTTAGTTTTGGTTTTTGCTCAACTGCCCTTTGTTTTGCACTTGGTTTAGATAATTACTTAGCAGTTAGTTATGTTAGTTGACTCAGTTTACTTCAACTGAGAGATTGAACACAGTGCTCTACAGTAGTGTAATTTCTGCAACTCCGTAACATTATACAGGCTTGGATGATATTTGCTTCAATTTGATAAGTGACCTATGCCAAGTTAGTGAAAATTGAAAAACTCTTCTCAATACAACAATCCTTGGTAGAAAACCCATTTCAAAAGCTCTTTTAATCTTTTTACCCTTCTTGTTTTCATACGGAATCTTGTTTTGCTCTAAACAGAGGCTGGTTTGCCTGAAAACTTTTTGCAGTTCTGTCAAGCAAGCAAAGAAAAGAACAAAACCTTTCCTAGCCAATTTATTCTCACAATCTATCAACTTCTGCCAAGAAAGGAATCTTCTTAGCAACCTTAACATTGATTTAACCCTCTCCATTCATTCGCACATCAAAAGGAAAAATATAATACGCCCAAGAATGGATCAAAGGGAAAAGCAGTTCCAATCTCTTAACATTTGCCATAGGCTCTACCACCTCATGAAATTCTTAGCAAGGCGCCCACAGACTATAATATCCAGCAGTCTATGCCTCGCCGGATAGCTAGGCCGCCAGCAAGGATACAACGAAGCCAGCTCTGAGTAGCCAAATGGTGCAGCCCATGGCTCAAGCAACACCACCACATGAGTGGTGACAAGCCAAGACTTCTAGCAATGCCAATGAACAAGACATAGGCGGCAAGCGGGCACCCGAAATTGAACGCATTGGTGCATCTAGCACGGTTTCTCGTACACAATCTGAAGAGAACAAGAAACCAGAAGAGGAAGCAACATTGCCACCAAATGTTTCTCAATCAAAAGCTCAAAAGAAAATGGTCAGCATAAATGAAAAAGTAGAGACAATCAAGATAAGCAAGAAGAAAAGCAAAAGAAGAAGAAAGAGCAAGAAATGTCGGATGATTCAAAACCTTTGAAATCAATTTTAAAGGTGGCTTCAGATGTAAACAACAATTCAGATAGCCAAAGCCAAAGGCCTTAGTCGTGCCAATGCTGCATGATGGTATAGGATCTAGCTAAAATTTTCTTCACTGCTATCAATGTAAATAGTTAAAAGTGATTGTATTATAGGCTTGATGCTGCAACCATGAGGTTGCTAGATTTATTCGTTCATTTACATTTTATTAAATGGAATTTTATGTCTATGTTTTACGGGCCAGTTTCCTTTGCATGGAAATTCATTTAAAATTTAAAATATGAAAACTTTTATATGAAGTAAACCACCTTGGTGGAGTAGAATACAATACACACTACTTCAATAACATTTCACCGTGCTAATTTCAAATAATAATTATAATAATAATAATATTTTTACTGTGAAAAAATTATAATAATAATGACACACTTGGTCCTTACTCCAGTATTTATCTTTCATTATATTTTGTTGTACAGAAAATCATTGATGTGGTATATGAATCATCATCACTGATGTATGTTAAAGAAAACTCAATTATATTTTCATGAAACTTGAATAAAGTTTATCTGCAATTGATACGAATAGAATAATCAGCCAACTTCAATTAGTGAATGAATGAAATTGACAAGAATAGAATAATAATAATAAAATAAAGAATCAAATGTGACTAAAATATTCACCAATTCTAATCAAAATGCTCAATTGCATGATGCATCGGTTTCTTTAAGAGCCACTTATGAGCAAAGTACTAAAATGGGTCAAAATGGGTGTTGGCTATTCTTCCCTCTCTCTTTGCAGTCCCACTCATCAATATTACCAATCGTTTCCCCTGGCGACCTTTACTTGTGATTCAAAACAAAAATCAAAATTTTCATTCAATCCTACTAATAAAGATAGAATCTTTGACACCCATTATCAAAGAGTTTCATTTTTTCCCATAACCCAGTTCTTAGTTTGTGGTTTGCATTCAAGAGTTGGAAATTTGAAGTGTGGCAGAGTGAAAGAGATGGAGAGTCAGCAGGGAATTGCAACCAAAGAGGCTTTGGATTTGCGGAGTGTTGATCAAGATTTGGTTCAACAGATGGTTTATGATGCTCTTGTGTGGAGCTCTCTTCATGGCCTTGTTGTTGGTGACAGGAGTGTGCAGGTTAAGCTTTGAAAAAATTCATTTTGTTGAATCAATACTATGATCAGTTGGAAAATTCAATGATTTTTTTGACCGTAAAATGATGAAGAAAAGCTAAAGGATCAGATAAAGTTGAAGTGCTTCTGTTTCCAAGCGATCAACCACTGCAAACATTTAATTTTTTTGTTTTCATAGAATTTCTTTGATATTATCTTTCCAAATTAGATTACAGTGATAGCTATTATCAAAGTGCTGGTTTTGGAGTAATTTTTTCAGCTTGGATATTCTTAGTAAGTGTTAAATGAGAGGAGATATGAAAATGGGATACTGTACTGTCAGTGATGATCATATTGAGTTGTGAGTTGAAATACTAGTACATGAATTTGATGTTGTTGTTGTTGTTGTTTTGTCACATTATAGAGATCAGGGAAAGTTCCTGGTGTTGGATTGGTGCATGCACCATTTGCCTTGTTGCCTATGTCATTCCCTGAAAGTCATTTCAGTGAGGCATGTGAGTTAGCCCCCATTTTCAATGAACTCATCGATCGTGTCAGTTTGGATGGAAAATTTCTACAGGAGTCTCTATCCAGGTACTTTGCTCTCTTATAATTTTACTATGCTATTTATGAAATACAAATTGTTTGGGGTAATAAAACAGAACATTTTCTTTCGCGTCTGCGTTCCTTTCATATCACGCACTAGCCTTATTGTAAATCATAAAGCATATGATTTTTAGTCTCAATTTGGGGTAATAAAACAGAACATTTTCTTTCTCGTCTGCGTTCCTTTCATATCACGCACTAGCCTTATTGTAAATCATAACGCATATGATGTTTAGTCTCTTCTCATTTTTAGCAATTATTAATAATTTCACTTCAAATATTTTGTGTGAGCTCATATGAATGAGTAATATGCATAGGAGCTGTGTCTTGTTCTTTATTGGCTTTATAAATTTATCCTCGGTTTTCACAAATATGTAACATACAGTGGTAGCTACGCTATACCCTTTAGTGCCTGGATTGCAGCTTCTACAGCATACTCCTCACAATTTTTTATTCTCTACTCTAGCATATTTTGAGCACCTCAGCATTTGCGTCTTTTAAACTTAATTTGATTATCTTCAGAATATTTCTTTGGATTCTTTCTGTATATGTATTGCTTGCACTCTGACCTTTGTTTTGGTGCATGCAATTTTCTTTTATATGATAAAAGAGATTAGAGATATGTGTAAATTAAATTTGTCTGCTCACATTGCAGAACAAAGAAAGTGGATCCTTTTACCTCTAGGCTCCTGGATATTCATTCAAAGATGCTAGAACTCAATAAGAAAGAGGTCAGTATTTATCCCTAGAGAATGTGGCACACATTTTTGGAATTTTTGGAGAGATTCGTTTCAGTCTTTGTACCATATAAATGAGCTAATTTTCCATTAGATTGTGTAGTTTCGATATTACTCTGATTTATTCATTTCATTTCCCTATTTTGCTTCTGTAGCTCTGTTGGTGTAAAGCAGAATTGGGTAACTTTTTGTTGCATGGTGATGAGAATATAGTACTCATGTTCCATTGCTAAAACAGGACATACGCTTGGGTTTGCATCGTTCGGATTATATGCTTGATGAACAAACTAAATCGCTCCTCCAAATAGAGGTTAACACAATTTCATCTTCATTCTCTGGCCTCAGCTGTCTTGTCAGTGAGCTTCACAGGTGTGTTTCTGTACTTTTTGTCTATCCAAGATCCACTAATGACTAGATTAGTTTCCTGTTTCATTCATCCAATTCATCTAGTTAGCAAGAAGTTTCTTGGCCTTGTCTGATAATGTTGCAGAAGCTTACTCATTCACTATGGGGAACACCTTGGATTAGATTCGAAAAAGGTCCCTGGCAACTCTGCTGTCGTTCAGTTTGCAGAGGCTATGGCTAAAGCTTGGACTGAGTATAATAATGCTAGGTTAGACTTGAAGTAGAAGGGTTTTTTTAAAACTTTTGTTCTGCTGCATCTAGAGATGCCATTATAGTCTTTAGTAACATGGAATATTTTGGTGCAGGGCTTTGGTTCTGGTTGTGGTTCAGAATGAAGAACGTAACATGTATGACCAACATTGGCTTAGTTCTGCACTGAAGGAAAGATATCCTTTTCTTTTAAATATAAGATGCCCATGCAGGAAATGCCTGTGCCTAAGAGGGAAAAAAGGGGCTCATATGCAAATAACAAAAACAATCTATCTTTTCGGATTGTACTTTTCAAATAGTCTTTTTAATTTATAATACTTTCTGCCGTCCTTGTTTCTAAATCTCTCCTTAGCTTAATAACACACATAATGTTACAACTATTCGGAAGACATTGGCTGAAATTGATGCAGAAGGGGAACTACTCCCTGATGGAACACTACTTGTGTAACTCTTCAGCGTTGAACTTCAATTTTTATCTATATTAACTATCTTTTGTTTCTGATTCTGATATCAAAAAGCTTTGCATTTGCAGAGGTGGCCAAGTAATTGCAGTAGTTTATTTTAGAGCTGGGTATGCACCAACTGATTATCCTTCAGAATCAGTAAGCAAGTTTGCTATTTTCCTGCCAGTTACCGACTTTCTAATCTTTTAGAAGAAATTTACTGTTAACTAGTGGAGGTTCGCCTAGTTAAAAATGTCAGAGTACATATCAAAGTTTTGGGTGATTATAGTCAGGCAGAGTGGCACATATAAGTGTGTGTGGTAGTCTTGGTAAATCTTGCTTGACATATTAGGTAACATGACAAACATTCCAGTTTCAGTATGGTGGAATAATCTAGTTTCCTTTACCAGCTATTGGCTTATCTAAGATCATGAATGGTTCACTAATCTTCCCTGAGAAAATCTAGTGGATATGTTCTCATGTTTGCATGTATCTGTTTCTATGAACTAGATAACCTAACTCCTAATTATTTTAAATGAACATTATGCGAACAGTTCCTCTCTATCTACAACCACTGTCATTCATCGTGCTATATTTTCTCTTTTATTGGGTATGTATACCAAAAATAAAACTTGACAGTGTGTTGTGTTGCCAAGTATGTGATTTTCAGTACTCTTCTTGTTCATAGGAATGGAGAGCTAGATTACTAATGGAGCAGTCTTCTGCTGTCAAGTGTCCATCAATATCTTATCATTTGGCAGGCACCAAGAAAATTCAACAAGAACTTGCGAAACCCAATGTACTTGAGAGGTAATAATTTGGCCTGCATTGTAGCTTCAGTGCTCACTCTTTTATTTGTGAATCTTGTACTTTGTTGTTGGAACTAACTTTCAAAATGATAAATACTGATGGCCTGTGGAGAAGGCTTACAATGGTACACTGCAAATATAGCTCAGTTATGTAAATTGTGTGGTAGCCATTATTGGATACTTGTTAAGCCAAAACTGTCCATGAAGGTTCATTGTTAAAAGTATGAGCCTTCTGCTTCTGGCCAATCATGTGGATCTTGAATGGCTTAATACTGATAATTATGAATCAAAATATGTTTACATGTTATGTCTTGACAAAGGTCATCTTTCCCTTGCAAAGGGGTCTGAGGGAATTTCCAAGTTTTAAAGAGAGAAAAAACTTCATTTGCTTTAGCTTTTTGCTTGTGAGCAGGTTCCTTGACAATAAAGAGGATATTGCCAAAGTACGTAAATGCTTTGCAGGATTGTGGAGTTTGGATGATTCTGAGATTGTAAGCAAAGCAATTGAAAACCCAGAGCTATATGTCATGAAGCCCCAAAGAGAAGGCGGAGGTCCTAATATTTTTTAATTTTGCTCCTTTTTGCTCCTTTTGTTACTACTAATATTAAATACTATTCATTATTCCAATTCATGATTTATGAAGACTGTTGGATCATCTCAATTCAGGGAACAATATTTACGGTGAAGATGTGAAGGAAACCCTTCTTAGATTGAAAAAGGATGGGACCGACGAAGATGCTGCTTACATCCTCATGCAAAGGATATTTCCTAGTGTATCCCTCACATTTTTGATGCGTGATGGCATTTGTCATAAGGATCATGCCATATCTGAACTTGGGATATATGGTGCTTACTTAAGGTACATAAATCATTCATCTAAAGACTTTTATATGTAAACACAATTTGATTAATGAACTGCCACTACCTAATGCATTGCACCTCGGTCACCAATTTTTCTTTGGAAAGTACTTTACATTCTCAAATTGGAATCTGCAGGAACAAGGGGAAGGTGATCATGAATGAGCAAAGTGGTTATTTGATGCGGACGAAGGTCGCCTCTTCAAATGAAGGAGGGGTAGCAGCTGGATTTGCGGTCTTGGACAGTTTATATTTACTTGATTAAACTAGCTCCCTTGCTACTCCCACTGACCCAGATGATTCATGATTCGTGTGTGTGTGTACACACACGCAACCATTTCATGCTCTGACACAGGATCTAAACATTGAAAGATTCGGTAAGAGCTCCCTGCTTGCTCAATTAATTGACCTTCGATCTATGGAAGGAAGAGATACACATAAAAGTTTATTCTATAAAGACCATGGATTTTCCAGTTTTACAAAAGCATTGAAATTGTAACGTGGGTGTCGTGGCATGCCTTTTGTTAAATTTTTTTTGGGGTAATAAATGATGGTGGTTTCCAATGTCTCAAGAATATTTGAAGCAGAAGCACACTTTGAGATCTGTGTGACATTGAACGGAGTAGATGGGATTTTGGATGTTACCGAAATCCAGCCCAGGGTTAGAATAGTGTCTAAATTATCTAAGTAATTCAGATTCAGACTATTGGCATAAGGACAACAGAAAGGCAGACATGCTTGGCAATTAACATGCAATAGTATTTTATAAAAGAATGTTACTGCATTTATATTCACAAGAGGGACTTGTAACTAGTTTCCACAAACTATATTGCTATCGAGTATCAAAAGAGCCTAAAATGAACTAAAAGAATGATAAAATGTGTCTCCTCTTCAATGTAAGTTTAGCTATCGTCTTTCCATCCATGTTCTCGAGCTCGTTTCTCCCACAATGCCGAGAGCCTGCTTTCCTCCCCAAGTTCCTTTTCAGTCCTCTCCCTTGCCGCTTCACATGTTTCAATGCCTGCAGTGCATTTCTCTGCTTCTCTTTGGTAGTGGGAAGAGGCTTTCCTAGCATCCATTATCAATTCCTTGGACCGTTGCAAGGTTTCATTGGCTACACTTTTTTGTAATGCAAGCTCCTCTGAGAGCAATGCTACAGTATCCTTCTCCATTTCTGCACTCAATTCTGGATCATGTTTGCCGCAGTCTGTGCAAATAAAAAAGAAAATGATTTGATAATTATGAGGAAAAAAATAAGCCCCTAAGTTTCATGAGGGGAAAAAAATCCTAATTGTCATCTCCTTTTAGATATCCACCCTTCTGGCCTTCTTTATTGCCTTCATTTGAATTCTACATACAGTGCCAGCTATTAAGTTATACATAAATGCATTACTTCCATACTCACTGACACATTATTATAACCTATTTTCTTCTGAGGGCTGCAAAGTTCCCAGTTTTCAAGGACTAATTTGCCAGAACCATAGTACCGCTACATCCAATTTGCTGGGAGCACAAACAAAAACAGACGGTAAAAGAAATGTAAGACAGATAAACAGACCTGTGAATGAGTCATTGATAGGTCCTGCAAGAAATATATAAATGAAAGAAGATTAAATAACAGAACCATGTCTAGAAACTAAAAATGTATATTTTCAACAGAACAAAACTGGGACAAAGGTCAGTCACAGCTTTCAACGCCAAGCATAATTAATTCCATAACCAGCATAAGGGCTTTTCTCAGTGTGCAAATTGCAAAACAAGAAGTTAACTAGCAGCACGGTTAATGATTAGTAGATAAACTATCCGTAGTAACCTACAGTTTCTAGATAATTAAATCATACTGAACTCACTCCACACAGACTTGCACTTTATAGTCGATGCAAAAAGCCATTCAATTATCATGACTTCTCATTTCCCATTCATTTCATGACACCATTGTAACAACAATTATGAAATGTGGCAACACATGTCGATCCAAGAGTGTAACAGAACCAATCTGATACTAAAATCAGAGACTGAGGATGCACAAAGATCAGTCAAGAAAGCAAAATCAATGTGAACGATCATTGAACTTACTTGAAGAACCCAGTGGTAAAACAGACCACGCCAACAAACCAACCGACATTCCACTTCCATACACAACAAAATAATGTCAAGCATATAGCTTTCACCCCAAAAAAAATGAAAAAAAAAATATTTAAACGCTTTTAAAAGAAGCTCCACTAAACCTCTAATAATCACATGTTTTCCTTAACAAACCCAAATATGCAAACTACCAAAAGTTACTATTTTTGAGATAGTTTTAACATTTAATGCAAGTTTACACTCACCTAGTGGCAAGGCAAGGCCAAGTTCTGAAGAGCACTCGCAGAAACAGGGACACGAAGCAGGAACAACTGATGAATTCTTCTTTATGCGCGCATGAAATGGTGGCCCAACAGTGTAACCAACCAAAACCGCACCAACCAAAAACAAAACCAGCCTGTAAACACCTCTATTACAACGCCCTTTTTGCAGTGAATGAGCCATGTGAAGCTCAATAAGAAACCAAAACAAAAAGAAAACCGCCAACGTCAAATATTGGAATGGGTGTTGTCATAATAAAAACGAAAATTTTCCGATTCAAGATCAGAGCTTTTCACAAAGTGGCTTCAAAAGAGACTTGTGTTTTAGCAAAAATAAAAAATACCCAGATTGAAATGTCAGATGCCCATTTCAAGATCAGGGTTTTAGACTCAAAATTCGACTAGAACTCAATAATTGAACACTTTAACACGTAACCATTTCAAGATCAGACAGAATTGGACTGCTAGGGTCAGATGGGCATTCCTTATTCAAAAAATGTGGCCACTCTTGTGTATTTTGAGAAAGAAAAGGAGACCAGATCCCAATAAAGTTTGTATAATGAGTAAGTTGGTAAAGATGAACAGGCCCGGTTATGAATTTGGTGTTAAAAATATACAAGATTTAATGATTGTGTTTGTTGCTTTTGTTGTAATTTTAACGGAACCATCAGATTTAATGGAAGATTTGCGTGAACCAATGGGGGAGGTACAATGAGTCCAAATGGGCCAGGTCTTCACATAGTAATCTCAGACTCTGTCACTATCTCACCGGTTAGATTCCGTAGCCGTTTAAGCTAATTAACTGATGAATACATTATAAATAAGCGAGGGAGCTTTTCAATGAATTTGGTTTTGTGTAAGAATCACGAAGATAAGAATGCAGTTCGATAATGCTTTCGATATCCCCACAAAATGAAATCTATCTTTATCTAAAACGTATTTATCACACATATTGCGGTATTTTAGCAATTTTTATTTTTCTTTTTTTCCTTTTCGGCTGATGTGGATCTATAAACTAAAGCTTTTCCTCTTGATAAAGTCATTGCTTTGCTTAGCTTGTCGGTAACAATTTTCCAAGTTGTAGTTGCCCAATTCTTGAATTGGATTGTTTGAAGATGAATAGGTTGGCTGTTTGCAAGAGATGAGGAGGATTCTACTCAATTTTGGCACCTAGTGTCAGGCCCCTGTATTTGCTTGTGAAAAAAGGCATGTACGTTATAACTTGAAATTATCGCTTAGATTAGTTCAGCACACGTCATCTTTCATGTACCAATGCAATCAAAAACCATCTTCAGCGTCAACTATTTGCTTGGTTACAGAATGATGTTCAGTCATGCATTAACCTAATTGTTAGCTAACAAAGAATTACAATCAAAAGTACAAAAGATACCACTTGTTTAGCTGGTAGTCTTATGGCATGGCCGCGTGACTAAAAGAATAATCACAAATTACGGTTACAATATCCAATACTGTACCCTATGAATTTGGTCAATTTGCGAGTGGGATGCCAATGATAATGATGATCAGTTCTTTACAGTTTACAGCTTCAAATGTTTCTCATTCTTGAATTTTCAGGCAAGAATCTACAGATCTGATCATGTTTAAGATGACTCAGACGCACAATTAGCATCAGAGTATTCTGCATCTTTTTCTTTCTCATCATCTTCTGAATCTATCATCAAATGGTCGAAAAATTCATCAAGGTACCAGGGACAGTTCTCATTCCATTCACCCCTGGAGGCATGAGCTCGCCATTTTTGGTCAGCAATCATTTCAGGCGAGAGTCCCCATTCAAGCATTTCTTGGTCTGTGTGATGGATTGCTAAGCTATATTCTCCACCTTCTCCTAACTGCATCACTCGAGTCTCACAGTTGCCTGGATTATTTAAATACTCAAACTGCTCAACTGTCCACTTGAACCACTTCATGAGAAAGACACGAGACGTCAGGCCATGAGATACAATAATCAGATTGAGCTCCTGGGAAGGGTCCTGGTGAAGTCTATTCAAGTCTATGTCCCTCCACAGGGATTCTAGAAAATCTGCAAAAATCAATTGGTTTCCAATAGTATGAGTTACAAATCTCTCACTTGGTTCATTTATCTAATCTTAAAGAAAGAACACAAAATAACACCTTTGATCATGACTCTACTTCAAGAAAGAGAAAAGAAAAGGTCAAATTTTTTGTCAAGCATATAAAGGAGAAGCCTCTTCGATTCCAGCAACAGAGACAATATTCATGTTTACAGTAAACATTGGTCAAATCAGTTATGCAAGTATATCATTGGGTTAAAATCATGAGGCTTTAAAAATCACAAGTAGCCAAGCAATTCAAGGGACAGAAATGTGAGTTACATGCAAAGACATCCATATTTCTCTCCCTAGAAATAGAATGCTTAGCCACTGTAGGACAGGAAAACATTGACTAGCATGATTTTCAATTATTTGCCTAGAATTATTTGGTTGAATTCCAAAGCGAGCTATGTAGCTCAACATGGTTAGTGATATTTCTTTTTGTTTGTACTGTTGATGTAAAAGAAATGATGTTCGTAGCATGCATTACATGACCAATTCTTTTCTACTTACCTCCTGTCCGGATCTAACAACACTGTTTCTATTGCCTTTTCAGTAAGCCAAATACCAGTCCTAGGTAATAAAATACTAGCTGAAGAAAATTCAACTTATAAAATAATCAATGGAAGATCAGACAGTCGTTGGCCCCTTCTCATTATTTCCAAGGAAATTACATGTGCTAGTAAGCCCACCACAAAATTCACTTTAAAAATTTCGTTGTTTGCTTCTGCTTCAAAACCAATGAAAGCACTTTCAGAAATGTCAAGCCACCTTTCAATACCATTTTTGAATCACTTTTTCTCACTTAGTGCCCACTAACTAGTATCATGTTTCATTAGAAGATTAAAGGAAGACAAACATTGTTCCAAAATATCTTCCGATGCCCACATGTTAACTAGCTACATCAAATCCACAAGCAAAAGCAAAAGCAAAAGCAAAACCACGCTACAGGTTCGTAAAAATGACAAGAAACACAACAAAATAGCAAAAACCATCCAAATAGTTCTTAAAATGCTTTCCTTGCTTTTGCTTCCAAAACCCCAAAAGCACTTTTTCGAGATACCATTCTCTTAGCATTTCAAAAGTCCCAGAGAGAGAACAATAATTTAGATGTCAAATTGTCAAAATGCAAGTTTTCCTGCTCATTAACATACAGCTATATTCTATCTAAACAACTCAAACACGCAATAAGCAAAAACTAATTTCACTAAAACAACCAAACAATATATGAAAAACAACTAAATGATATTAGATTTTTTTTAAAAAAAAAAAAAAGGTTGGAATAAAAAACATACTTGAAACGCGGTCAAAAACATCAGCTGCCGACTCCCCTTCGGGAAATCTATAATAAAATCTCCCAAACTTCTCCCTTGTTTCCTTAATTACTTTCATCCTCTCACTCACCTCCAAAAAAAACAAAAAAACAAAAAAAAGAAGAAATTAGAAAACAAATTTTAAATTAAATTAAATCAATAAAAAGCTAATAAAAGAAATGAACTTAATTAACTAATAGTAAGAGTTACTCTTTAGAATTTTCATTAAGCATGGTGTAATGCGGGGCCCACTAATGAAGTACCTGAAAATTACCGAAATCCTGTTCGCGAATCCTGCACTCTTCTCTGACGCCAATAATACGCTTCCTGGAGAACGAGCGTCCGATCTCGCGGAGCGTCGACCGCGTGCGCTCGTACGGCGACACGTAGAAGTAGACGCGGTACTTATTGGCGGAGCCGGAGAGCAATGAGCGTAGGCGGGCCCCGCACGAACGGGCCTGGAGGATTCCGTCGGGCGTCAGGGGGATTTTGTGATCGGGCGTGGTGGCGTAGGCGCCGGTGTCGAGGTTCCCCTCCGACTCGCCGTGTCGGACCAAGATGATCCGATTCGGCAGCAGGTGCCTCTGGTGGCTGTGGCAGTGCTGGTGGTTGTTTTGCCACATTTTCTCGACCCTGTCGAGGAAATTAGGACGCTTCTTTATTGTTTTTCTACTTGATTTTGTTTGATTAGTTGGCACGAATCCGCTTTGCTTTGGGGTTAATTTTGTAAATTAATTTTAAAAGTTCTGTGATTGCTGTTAATTTATAGGCATTCTTTCTTTTCGTGGGAGGTACGTGTAACATTTTGATAATAAAAAATTGTGGTCAATTATTGACCAATTTGAAGATTTTAAAAAATAACAAGTTATGAGTTATAACATCGGGGTCCCTTGTTTTTTGTGAACTTACAAGTAAGAAAAAACATAATTGATTCTATTAAAAAAGGGGGAAAAAAAGAAATCAAATTGATTGAAACCATAAATTAATTAAAATTAAACTACCAACTATGATTCTCATTTGAATGGATCCAATACTAAATTAAAAAATATCTAAATTTATTTGAAACTAATTCAATGACTCAAATTAAATTTTACATTGTATGGTTTTACTTTCAATAACTCTACATTTCAATTTTTTGAAAATATAACCTGATTTTACTAATGGATTCCTCACCTTTCCCTTGGATCCAAAAAAAAAAAAAAAACCAACAACAGGTACCCGTATGAAAATTTATCATAAAATTATGCCCTTATATGTGCTTTTATCAGAACAAAGGGTTTCAAACATTATTATCCCAAATGGTTTACTTTTTTCTTCATGAGGTTTCAGTTCTTGTGTGGGGATTGGTGCCTTGGTGGGAATCACCGTATAGTTTATAAGTTATGACGGTGAGAAAAAGTTTTTGTTTCTTTTACTAGAATATGTTACGAAAAGGGTAAATTAGGGAATCACAAAATTGGCATCCTTATTATCACTTGCCAACGCACAAGAGTAGTCGTGAAAAGAAATACGATAGTGCTTGCCAACTTTTGTCGAACAATTGTAAATTTTTCTTTTTTCTTTTTTTTTTCAGTTGTACAGAAATGGGTTGAATTTGATAATTACCGACATGCATGTATGCATCCAAGTATCTATTTGTGATAAGGCTTCTAGAAATAGAAAATAAAAAGCTAGCTGGTGCTTATTAATGTTGTTGAAGCTGTCCTGAATAATAAGAACGGCCGAAACCAAATCTTGATTCCTTTTATCTTGTCGCAGTTGTGTATGGAACATTCCTTAAACCTGCCATTTCAAACCAACTTTTGACCAAATTTCCATTTTCAACATTTTCTACACCATAGACTTTCATATTCACCTAAAATTAAAGATGGATAATAACCAAGCTGGGATATATTCACATTTACAATCTTAATCTGACTTATGAATGAATGAAAAGAAATTGCTAACTTAGATTTGTGTTTATATATATAAGTGGAGTGGTAAAAAATAAGTTGTGCTTATTCAATATAATAAGTAATTGAAACATATAATATCTAATGCCATAATTAGGAACAGTTCTTTCTTTAGGCAACTTAAGCAGTTACTTAGAGCTCCACTATATATGAATGTCCCAAATTTCTTTCCACTATTATAGCTATTAAATTATTCATTTATATTTATTATTATTTTATAATAATCTTTGTCATAAATAAATTATTAAATCCCTACAAAATCTCTATTTAAAGTTATTTTATTTAAAACTTTATAGAAGCCACACATTTGTTGTTATCCATTAATATTTTTATCAATTAATAAAAAATAAGGCACAACACATTCAATGCTTTAGTGCACAAGGAAAAAAAAAAATAAAACCACTTTATTTACTTTTTGCTTAAAAAAAATAGCTATTTCCATTTATCACTGCTATTTAAAGTTTCAATCCATTAAAGTAAAAATTCTCAAGTATTCAGCTTTTTTCTTCTTACTCTCTTCTTAATTAGTTGTGTTATGTAATTGTTATTGTTTCTTTTTTAAATATAATTGTTGTTTCTTTTAATTATCTATCATAATTGTTTGCTTCTTTACTCTTATTTCACTAAAAAAAAATGTCTAATAGAAAATGTGCATTAAAATACAAAAAACTTCAAAAAGAAAGAGAGAAGAATAAACAAATTATTTTGATCTCAAAAAGAAGCTCTTGATAAGTTTGTCAAAAGTAGTAAAAAAGAAGTGAATTTGAGAAAAGAATTAGTAATTGACGAAGTTTTTCAAAATTAAAATTGATAAAAACTTATTTAAGATAAGATAAGTCGTAAGAAATATTAAATAGATCAGTTATTTTGTCCATTGAAAAAAATATATTAACAAAATAAAAATATAAAATTTGATTAATAATTTTATACCTAAGAAAGCTAGAAAAATTAATTTTAAATAAATAATTTTTAGTAAAACTAATGAATATATTTGATCTCAAATTTTTTAAAAGACATAATTGAAACAATTTGCCTAAGGCCCCAAAATTAGTTGAGCGTTGACCATAATAATACTAAAATTTAAATAATGAAATTCATGTCAACTCACATTTTTGGCACCATACTGAAACACAAATAACTTTATGGACTTCTAGCTTATACTTCTAATTTTAAAGCACAAAATAGATGTGAATGGATGATCCATTCTCTTCCTTGAGAATATAAAGAGAAACCAAAGGATTTACAGACTACAATTACAAAACAGGAAATATAACACATTGGAGACGCGGGGAATCGAACCCCGTGCCTCTCGCATGCGAAGCGAGCGCTCTACCATATGAGCTACGTCCCCTTTGGCTCCTAGCGCTTCAATGTTTTCTATTTTCTCTTTTTAAAACGATAGATTATTTGATCATGTGTATGATATTTGGTCACTTTTGAGCCATTGTAAACACACGAGACTTTTCTGCAAAAACAGGTCTGTGAGTTTGCAAATGTGTATTAATTAAAATTTAAGGATCAACGGTGGAGCCATAAATAAAATGGGGTAAATTTAGATTCTTTAAAAATTTTGATTTTTCTAAAGTGTTTTAAAAGAATTTTAGATATAACATACTAATTTTACAATGCTTTTAATTATGATAATTTAATTTTGAACTTGTACTTTTGTTTAATATTTAGAGTCTGTAGGACAAATTAAAAATTTTCATTAAAATTTTTAAAAGTACTTTTTAAAAATATTAAGATTCAGCAGCCGCCTATCTCTCTACATGACGCCGCCAATTATCGCATGTAGATTGTTAAATGGAATTAATGATACAATCACCTCAGAAGCTGTGATTGATTTAATTATAGGGCTGGTTCACTTAAACAACTTGTGCCAAATCTGATGATATATTACAATATTGTTATTATTATTTTTTTATATACTATTAAAGTGAGTGAGAATCTGGGAATGAATCTCTCGTATTGACTAAAATGTTTGGCTTTCTTTTTTTTTTTTTTTGATGTGGTTCCCTCCACCTCCACATGTCTGTGCTGATGCAAATAAGGCAATGCTATGACTTCAAGAGTCTTTATATATAAATAATCAAATGGAGGAATAACTTCGTCGATATGTCCGAGTGGTTAAGGAGACAGACTTGAAATCTGTTGGGCTTCGCCCGCGCAGGTTCGAACCCTGCTGTCGACGCTTTCTTAATCATCGTTTTGGGCCCAAAAGTATTGATCCCTGAAGGGTACTATATCCTGCACCGGCGGCCCGTTATCCGCTATTGGGATTTAACTGGACCGAATGTCAGTTTCAATACAATTTAATTAAGAAAATTTTGACCGGTTCGGTTTTTATTTTTTTTGTGAAAATGAAATAAACCGAACCGATTTAAGATTTGAACCCAAATCAAATCGAAGTTAAACTGTTCGATTCTTTATTTTTATTTTTTTCGATTTGGTTCAACTTTCATTAGGAGGAATTGTAAGTGAGATCAATCGTAATTATTCAGTTTATAATTAGCTCGTTTCAAATACATGCACAAGTGTCACATTTTATTAGATAAGCATATAGACAATAATATGATGTATATATATCCTGTCTGAGTTTTTTTTTTGCCCCCTTATCTTAATAGTAGCGCCGCAGCCATTTGAAGCTTACATCACAGGAGAAATGGAAATTTTTACTCTTTCATCTTTTTTAACAAGTTTTGCTGTAAAAAGTAGAAACAATTGAAAAGAGCCAAACTCATGGTAGCGAGTAATATGAACGAGCTACAAAATAATCTCTTTTGTTTTTTTGGTAGTTTTAATTTTTTAAGTGCAACTAGTGGAGGTATCTTTTATGAAAGATCTTTAGTACGCTATTAGTCAAAAGTTATTTTGATGGGTATGGTCAACAACTTCATCCTAAATTGTTTTTTTTTTTTAATCATTTTCTGCATTTTCCTGGTTTTTTCGATCTCAGATTCCATAATTATGTCACTTCAAAAGAGTCCCTCTCCGGCCGCCCTTTTTCAATGGAAAATGTGATCAATTGTTCAGTTTAACCTGACCCACAAGCTCTGCTGATCATGTGATCGAATATCCCATTCATTATGAGACCGAGTCAAACATTAAATTAATTAGCCTCTCCATACCATCAAATCATATTTATCAAAAAAGTTCTCAACAAAACACTAAGCACCTCTAAGTGGGAACCCCGAGTACTAACCTATCACCGATACTTGCCCAAACAGAGAAAATCAAAATCAAAATCAAAATCAAAATCAAAATCTAAAATTGATGGGATTTTTATTAATTTGTTAACGGACACTTTCAAAGATACCCTCTCAATTTGAAATTTTTAAATTTAACAAGTATTAGCTAATTTTCTTATGACGAAAAATTTGAAAATTCATCAGAGATAGTAAAATTAATAAACCAATACATGTATGAAGTATATAATTGAATTTAAAATATACACATGTCATAATATTTTTTACTTTGTATTACTACTGATATATTAGCTCTTATGTATCTTAAAAATTCTCCCCTAACACTGACAAACACAATTTGATCAGTTTGTTGCCCTCATATCCCCAGAAATTATAATTAGCGCCTCCATTTCATCTCCAAATTATGTGAGAGACACCTCACCCGTAAAACCCCTGAAGCCACTCTTATTATGGCACGCATGTGCAGCTAGCAGCATATATGTAGCCTGCTGGAACAACGTCAGTATAGAGTGCAGACTTATAATGCATGCATGCACACAAATTCACAAATTAAATCTTGTCCATATTGCTTCAGCATCCACGTTAACATGCTCTAATCATTCATCTTGTTGGCACACAACGCTGACTCCACACGTGCAGGTGGCTATGATGATGATGATGAGAGGCTTATATTTTGATGATGATGGTAATCATGCTGACCCAACATCTCATTACACCTTCTAAACCCTTCTAACCTCCATTCCCCAACTCTTCCTTCTTCCTCTTCTTCCTCTTCCTCTTCCTCTTCTAGGGTTTCTTCATCTTGCAGTTCTTCTTCTAGGCTTTCTTCTTCTTTTTCTTCTTCTTCTTCTTCTTCATCACCTTCTCTAACGAGATGCAATCTCAACCGTCCATCTTCACGGGAAGCGCGCAGAATCTCCGGCCTGTCAATCCTAACCTCAGTTAACTCTAGCCTCCCATCAGTCCTCACAGACCGGAGATAGAAACTAGGCTGACCGTTCCTGTTAAAAGACGAAAGCGGCGGCGGATATTTCTTCACCTCCTTCCTCTCACCACCACCCCTACCATGATGGTAATCTTTTCTCCATCTGGCCTTCCCCGAAGACTCATTAGACATCTCCTCCATCTGATGGTCGTCGGCTGTCCTTTCATCAGAGCTCTCAAACCCTAGACTCTCAGTGCACGACATGAGCCCGTCGACGCCTCCGCCAATATAATCAATGAAACCTATGCCCCCGGGGTCTCTCTTGGAAAACACAGATCGTGAACAAAAGAGAGGGCCTGTTGTCGCTGTTGTTGTTGTTGCCGGTGGTGGGGAAGGCAGGAGCTTGGAAAACACGGATGATTCAATGACATTATAAGGGCTAGCGGGTCTATAGGCATCATCACCGGCGCCGGCGTGTTTTTTGCACGAAGAAGATAGGTTGCTGTTGTAGTTGTAGTTGTTGCTGTCGTCATCCATGGTGTTTGTTAAGCCAACGAACGAGTGAACACTCTTTTTACAAAGACTCATCATTATGATGATTTGGTGATGAAATAAAGACAGAAATGGAACATATATATGTGTAGCGGCTGAAGGGTTATAATTTCTAGACACCTTCAGCTGCTGCCCAGAATCTTCCTCTCAGGTTAATCAAGATGCTGTAAAGATGATTAGAAGAATTTAATGAACCAAGAACAAATTTCTAGACACCTTCAGCTGCTGCCCAGAATCTTCCTCTCAGGTTAATCAAGATGCTGTAAAGATGATTAGAAGAATTTAATGAACCAAGAACAAATGCTCTTCAAGATGACAAAGATCTAAGATTCACTTGTTAACCAGAATATGTAAAGAAACAACATGAAACTCAGAATCAATCAATCAAAGACGAATAGAGATTACGTGGTTCAGCTAACTCTCATTAGCTTACATCCACGGAGAAACAAAGTGTATATGGTTTTATTGAATCATGAACAAGATACAGAGATTATCATGAGAGCTGAATCGTTAGTTTCGATTACAAGGTTTCTGCTCCCTTTTATACTCTCAGAGTACACCTAACTCAGATTCCCGTTTGCTCAGCTGCATTTTCCAGCCTGTAATTATCCTGATGCGTTTTCCAGAACCTCACGAGCAGAGCACAGGAAATAACAGCTTCTAACAACCTGAATGTGACGTTATCCTGCACGTGCAGCTTGTATTCACCAAGTAAACTGAAACGGCAACATTCCAAGTCGTTTCATTTAGGATTTGCTCTGAATACCAAAACGCATACCATCCAGGTCGTTTTATAATCTTGAATCTGTTTCACCAGTTACACAACAAATCTCCACCTTGAAACAATTCATCCCAGATCACTTTTCTCCTCATTACTATGCAAATTCATAATCTGCACAAACCAGCTATGTCCAAGCAAGTCTTGAACTTAGCTGTTGGAACCACCTTTGTTAGCATATCAGCTGGATTTCTGCTTGTATGTATCTTTATGAGTTTCACAGCTCCTTTTGATACTACATTCCTCATAAAGTGTAGCTTAATATCTATATGTTTTGTTTTCTCATGATGGGCTGGATTCTTGCTCAGGTAAATGGCACTTGAGCTATCACAATGAATATCAACAACCATCTGAGTTATGCCCAATTCACTGACCAAACCTTTAAGCCACAATGCCTCTTTTACAGCTTCTGAGGCTGCTATGTACTCTGCCTCAGTAGTTGACAAGGCAACAGTAGGTTGCAGGCTTGCTTTCCAGCTTATTAGACATCCATTCAACATAAACATATATCCAGTGAGTGACCTCCTCCTGTCCAGGTCTCCAGCATAGTCTGAATCAACATAACCCCATAGACCAGCACTATTTTCTTTTTCATCCCTTCCATACAGCAGTCCATATTCCAAGGTTCCTTTCAGATATCTCATCACCCACTTAACAGCTTTCCAATGTTCTTTTCCAGGAGACATCATATATCTGCTTACCAAGCTTAAAGCATGTGAAATATCTGGTCTTGTAAGGACCAATGCATACATCAAACACCCTACAGCATTTGCATAAGGTATCTTTGACATTTCATGCTTTTCTTCACTTGTTTTTGGGCATAGCTGACTAGAAAGTTTGAAATGGGAAGCTAAGGGTGTCATCACTGGTTTGCAGCTGTTCATACCAAAGGTGTCAAGTACCTTTTCCAGATACCTCTTCTGAGATAAGAATATAGTTCCTTTCCTTCTATCTCTCTGAATTTCCATGCCTAAGATCTTCTTAGCATGTCCTAAATCCTTCATCTCAAACTCAGAGCTCAGCAGCTGTTTTAAAGCTTCAATTTCATCCCTAATATTGCTGGCAATCAACATATCATCAACATATAGCAGTAAGTATATGTGATGGTCTGAATCACATTGCTTGAAGTACACACAACAATCAAAATTGCATCTTTTGAACCCATGAGAAACCATGAACTCATCAAACCGAGTACCATTGCCTTGGAGATTGTTTCGGTAGTATAAGGATTTCTTTAACAAGCAGACAAAGTCAGGATGTTTTGAGCTTACATACCCTTCTGGTTGAGTCATCAAAATCTCCTCTTGTAATCTACCATGCAAGAAAGCAGTTTTGACATCGAGTTGATCAAGTTCCATATCATAAACTGCAGTTAAGGCCAATAACAGTCTTATTGAAGCATGTCTGACCACAGGTGAGAAGACTTCTTTAAAATCAACTCCTTCCCTCTGTGTATACCCCTTTGCTACTAGCCTAGCTTTGAATCTTCTAGGCTCATCTGCTGTCACACCCTCCTTTATCCGGAAAATCCACTTACAGCCAACAACCCTTCTCCCTTCAGGTCTTTTCATCAATTCCCAAGTGTTGTTCTTATATAGAGAATCTATTTCTTCATTCATAGCCTTCTGCCACTCTGATTTATATAAACTCTGCATTGCTTCTCTGTAGTTCCTTGGTTCATTTTCATCCATCTTATGAATTGCAGCCATTCCATAAGCAATGAGATCAGCATAGCCATACCTTTTTGGAAGTCTTATCTGTCTTCTCTCTCTATCTCTAGTCAGATGATAATCAGTAATTTGAGTATGTGCTTGCTGTTGAGATTGTTCCTCAGCATTTCCACCACCTTCCTTTTCACTCTCATCAGACTCTGCATCTTCATGAGAAGTTTTTGAACTTGAATGCTCCACCTCAAACTGTACACTTCCAGATGGTTTTCCTTGAGGTCCAGCAAGCTTAGAATGTGTTGTTTTGACAGGTACAGATTCCTCATTAAAGGTCACATCCCTGCTAATGATGCACCTGGGTGGATTTAAATCTGTGCACCACAGCTTGAAACCTTTAACTCCCTCTGGATACCCTATAAATTGGCCTTTCAAGGCTCTTGGAGACAATTTACCTTGCTTAACATGTGCATAAGCATGACATCCAAACACCTTGAGGTCATTATAGTTACCAGGTTTTCCAGACCACATTTCAAACGGTGTTTTGAAATCAATTCCAGCTGAAGGACTAAGATTCACTAGTAGACATGCTGTCAGCAAAGTTTCTGCCCATAACCCCTTAGGTAGCTGTGATTGAATCATCATACATCTGACTTTATCCATTAAAGTCCTATTCATTCTTTCAGCCAGCCCATTTTGTTGTGGAGTTAATCTTACTGATCTGTGTCTTGCAATCCCTTCACTTGCACAGAATCTGTCAAACTCTTGGTTACAATATTCAAGACCATTGTCTGTCCTCAATTTTTTAACCCTCTTTCCAGTTTGATTTTCTACCAAGACCTTCCATGCTTTGAATTTCTCAAACACCTGATCTTTACTTTTCAACACATATACCCAAACCCTTCTTGAATAATCATCTGTTATGGTTATGAAGTATCTGCTCCCCCCTAGAGATAATACCTGAGATGGTCCCCAAAGGTCCGAATGCACATATTGCAGGATATCAGTGGTCTTGTGGATAGATTTCTTAAAACTGTTCTTTGTTGATTTCCCTAAAACACAATCCTCACAAAAAACCAGCTCACCAATCCTATCACTCCCCAACACACCTTGCTTTTCTAACTCCTTCAGACCTTTAATGCTCATATGTCCCAGCCTTAAATGCCATGTTTTTGTAATATCCTTACTTACATTTTCAATGACATTAGAGACTCCAGTTACTGCTTCCCCTTCCAGAACATACACTCCATTCCTTTTGATCCCTCTCATAACCAGTGTTGATCCATTAAGAACCTTTAGCTCCCCAGATTCAAGCTTAATATTACAACCCGTTTGATCCATCATTCCCAAGGAAATCAGATTCCTTTTGATATCTGGAACATGCCTAACTTGTTTAATCTCCCTAATGGATCCATCATGCATTTTAAGATAGATTTTACCTATCCCCATGACTTTACACACTGTATTGTTTCCCATGATTACTTTTCCTCCATCAATTTCATGGTAATCAGAGAAATAACTCCTGTTTGGGGTCACATGAAAGGTACAACCAGAATCTAAGATCCACTTACCCTTCTGCATGTCCTCAGTGGCTACACATACACCCGCTGATTCATAGCCTTCTTCTTCTTCTACAACAGTGGCTGCAGCTCCATTTTGATCCTCTTTCTTGTTCCTTCTTTCAGGGCAATCTCTCTTGAAATGCCCTTCCTTGTGGCATAGGAAGCATTTCAAGTTCTTAGGTTTAGTTTTAGTTTTAGACTGCTTCTTCTTCTTTGCTCCATTCTTGTCAAATCTTCCCTTCACTGTTAACCCTTCTCCATTTTCCATACTCCCAGATTTTTCTTGTAGCCCTTTTGTATTCAAGGCTGCCTTGACCTCATCTAAAGACAAGGTTTGTCTTCCATACATAAGAGCATCTACAAAATTGGAGTATGATGTTGGAAGTGAGCTCACCAAGAGCAAGGCTTTACTCTCATTGCTGAGCCCTTCATCAATGGTTTCCAAAGTATCACAGACTCTGTTGAATTCATCAATATGATCATCAAGAGAGGATCCCTCAGCCATCTTTAGAGAAAACATCCTCTTCTTGATATGAAGTCTGTTGGCAAGAGACTTTGTCATGTAGATGGTTTCAAGTTTCGCCCATAAATCAGCCACTGTTTTCTCCTTAGCAACTTCCCTGATAACAGAGTCTCCAAGACTCAAGATTATCAAACTTCTTGCTCTCTTATCAATATCAGCAGCCTGTTGTGGTGTTAATGAAGATGATACTTCTTTCCCCTCTTTCTTGGTGACTGGCTCTAAAGCATCTCCCAATCCCTGAGTTATTAGCAAAGCCTCCATCTTGACTTTCCACATATTAAAATCATTCTTGCCTGTAAATTTCTCCAAATCAACTTTAGAGTTAGCCATACTAGAACCTGATCAAAAAATACCCTGCTCTGATACCAATTGTAGCGGCTGAAGGGTTATAATTTCTAGACACCTTCAAAACGCCCGAATCTTCCTCTCGGGTTAATCAAGATCTTTGTAAAGATGATTAGAAGAACTTAATGAACCAAGAACAAATGCTCTTCAAGATGACAAAGATCTAAGATTCACTTGTTAACCAGAATATGTAAAGAAACAACATGAAACTCAGAATCAATCAATCAAAGACGAATAGAGATTACGTGGTTCAAATAACTCTCATTAGCTTACATCCACGGAGAAACAAAGTGTATATGGTTTTATTGAATCATGAACAAGATCTGAGATTATCATGAGAGTCAATCGTTAGTTTCGATTCTGAGGTTTCTGCTCTCCCTTTATACTACTCTCCAGTAGTACACCTAACTCAGATTCCGTTTGCTCACCGCATTTTCCAGCTGTAATTATCCCGATCGTTTTCCGAGAACCTCACGAGCAGAAAGCACGAAAATAACAGCTTCTAACAACCTGAATGTGACGTTATCCTGCACGTGCAGCTTGTATTCACCAAGTAAACTGAAACGGCAACATTCCAAGTCGTTTCATTTAGGATTTGCTCTGAATACCAAAACGCATACCATCCAGGTCGTTTTATAATCTTGAATCTGTTTCACCAGTTACACAACAATATGTATGTGTATATATACACGTACATATGCACGCAAACACAAAAAGAAAATAAGGAGATTAATTAATGATTGAAAATTTTGGAAAAGGGAGAGAAGGGGATGAGGGTATTAATAATATCCTCACGCCAAAGATAGAGGAGACAAATGGCGAAGCGAGTGCCAACGTGAAAGCCTGAGCTGGAGTGATAGATTAGATCCCAATCGAGCAAACGGTGCTTGGTCCCACCAATTATTGCCTAAAACTTTGCTTCATTATCTGGCCGTTTTATATTAATATTTACTAAATATGTATATATATGGTTCTTTGATTTACCTATCTGTTTTTTTTTTAATTCTTTTTTTTTCCCCTGTTGTTGGGTGAGTCAATAAGGAAGTTAAAAGATTGAGTGCTTTGAAGTGAGTGATAGATATATACCATAGGCAGGTTGGTAGCTAAATTTTAATTTCTTTTGAGGCTGGCATGCAATTGCGTGGCATCACATGAGTTGGCATGCTTGGTTGTAATTACCTTATAATAGCTTGTGTCGTCATTCATTTCAGTTGTGCATATATTATATGGTTCATTATTTTGGTAATAAGAAGGTTACACGTGTGAATTTTAATCTTGTATATTAGTTTGTAAAATTGCTAGTGTATCGTGTACACAAAATTTGTTTTTAATGGATACATAATTACTAATTTAGAGTTGAAAGTTTTCTTTTGGAATTATTATTATTATTATTATGTGGTTGTCGCTGAGGGCCGAGGCTATGGGGATTTCAACTAGAATTGACTAGCTATAACCAAGCCGCATATGGAGAATTTAATTACAATCATTGGGTTTACAATCAATAACAATTTAATTACAATAATTGGGGTTCATTTTATGTCTAATTAATTTATTAAAGTACTAATACAAAACGATCATGCCAATGAATTAAGTAACTAATTTGAGTACTGAAAGCAAGGTAGATGATTGGAGCTCAAATTAAACTATTGCATATCTTTCGATTGGTCTGTGTAAAGCGAAGCAATTAATTCATTGGTAGAGGCGCGGACACGAACTGAAGATGAAGAATGAAACAAGATTATATATGGAAGAGACAAAAAGAGAAGAGAGGAAACATCGTATTCTTTGCAAGTTGCTAAAAAAAGGTCATCTTCCTCAAAATGGGCAAAGGAGGCATCCAGTACATTGAAGGGTGCATGCCAGAGCTGAGGCTAAAGGTCGGGTAAGATTTTGTGACGCATCTTGGCTGCCGGCGGCCTTCATGGACCTGCAAGCAAGATTATAACCGGATTTTGCCAGCTGCTGCTTTTAGATTCTATATATATCCTACACGGTGCACCGTAAAATATTATAACTTGAAAGGTATATAGCAAGCTAGATTGTATAAGCGGGTAAGTTCGAAATTAAGGTGAAGCTTTTAAATAAATGAAAAAAAAAATTATAGAAATGACTTAAAATTGGTGTCAATTTATAACCAAAGATCATTTTAGATAATGCTATAATTAACACACTGTCGATAGATGTTACCATTCATAACGGGAGGAGAAACATTAAGATTGGGCTGCCACAACGCCAGCAGAATATAAAATAAAAAAATTTGGGATTTTTATATAAAGAATGGGGTTATTTGAATTTATTAATTTTTTCTCTACACTCTTTTTTTTTTAAATGATTTTATTATCAAATAACTTTTTAAAAAATTTCTTAATTAACTCTTTATTCTCTTTCTCTTCTGAGTTAAATCATATTTTAACTTTATTCTCTTTCTCTTCTGAGTTAAATCATATTTTAACTACCGAATGTAAGAAAAATTTAAGTTGGGTTATCGACAATCTTGGCTATTTTGCAATATGTCTTTAATAAAATATATATATTTTTTTAAATTCAAAGGATGGTGACTCTTGTTAGTTGCTTCAATCTTCCATTGAGAGAGATCGGATCAAATGATTTGATTTTAGCTGATGTAGAATGGATATTCTGGGAACATTATGTCCAAATTGAAACCAAAACAATTGATCAAAAGGAGAATCTTTATACATATTTATATGGACCAAATTTGGTATATGACTATAACAAAGCCCACGTATGCCAGCCATTTTCAATCATAGACACCAAGTGAATTATTTTATTTGTACTTTTTCAATTGTGGTGATGATAGAGCAGAGCTTGGTGATCATCTCTCCATCTCATTTGAATAAACACAAATTTTTATGATCGGGATGCATCGTGCATGCGTGCATGGTTCTGTGATTGCTCGAGATCAATCGTTATCGTGATAAAGAAAGATTTTATTGCTTTTCTTGAAAAAGGTTGTTTCACATGGATACGAAAAGGTAAATTTTCTGCTTTTTTGATACAAAATTTGACAATCCGAAATAATAAGTGCGTGTTGGCATCAATATATGCAGAGGGTAGGGTTGGTGTATTTTCTTTATGTTCATTTTTATGTTTAATCACGAGTTGAATATTATTATGGCGGACTCTCATATCATTGTTCTGAATGGAAATTGAATTCTTATGCTTTCACAAAATAAAACGAGTAGGTTTCATGAATAAGTTCTCTGAGTTTTAGGTAGTTTAATCGATAAAACCCTCTTACGTGATGCAGAAGAAAATAAGAATAAATTAAAACTGTTAAGGAGCAATATGTATAAGAAAACAGGTGATAATAAAAGAATAAATAAAATAATTCAATACGATGATTTAGAGTTCTTTTTTATTTATGTATGTTATAAAACGGTCTTGATTAGGATCATATTTGATTGATTGAGATAGATCTTTGGTTGGTATCATTATATAATCTCTAGGATCTTTAATTAATTATCGGATACCTATCAGGATCTTCCTAATTAAATCCTCATTGTACTGAAAATTTAAGATTTGAGCCGGATTATATAAAGATGAGAGGCGCTATTTTGGAGTTGGTTATTGAGTTTATCTTGTATAACAATATTTAATAAAAACAATAGAATCTAAGTAAAATATTAGCTTTCAAAATCATTTGACTAATAATGGAGTGCTTGTGATGTTAAAAATCTTGCCGTCAAGCTCGGAAGGTTCGCCCGGAAGAATTTTCCAAGAAAGTGTGCTCTATGGATGATGGATCCATCAGTATCAGTGGTGGAGTCAGCGTCTCGATGATGCTCACGCCGTTAGTAATAGCGGGAGCCCTTGATGTCGCATGCGATTGCCGCCCACACATATCTTATCTTCAAGGGAAAATGAAAAATTATTAGCCACGTGGAAGGAGCTCATTTGTTCACGTGTAAAAATGAAATACACTTGACCTAGCCGGCTAGTAATTTGTCTTATACATCTCTCTCTTAATGAGGACGATACAATTGGAACTTAATGCACGTAGATTTTTATATATGAAGATTATGGGGAAATTGGAATTTAGCATTGTCACATTATTTGTACTTTGTAGAGAGCATCTCATTGATTGAGGAGTATTTTAATTGGAAAAATTTATACGCGCTAGTCATTTTACATCATTCGCACGGTCATCGAATAAAAATTATATGACCTTTTTTTTTTCTTTCGTAGAAAGATAAATTTACATGAGATAAAATGACGAGTCTTTTAAAGACAAGTCCCTTAACACATATATCAAGAAAGACAAGTCATTTTAACGAAGTCTATATTTACACTTGATATATGACACACTAATATTAAAAGTCTTTTTAACCATCAACCCCATCACAAGGATAAAGAGTAACATTATATATTCTAAATTTTTTATATCAAAAAAATTATTTCAAATGATATTATATTCATTAATTGATTGACGAGATAATACAATTAATTCGCTCAATCTGAAAAAGGATTACCCATCATTCAATTAATACCACATATTTAGAATAAAATTTAAGATAAAAAATTTAAAAAATTTATCATTACTTCAATTACGAGTATTTAGCCCTCAAGAACCTGTAGTGTCTGGAATTTTCTTGCTTTCTGGGTTTGGGCTTGGGCTGGAACTGGGAGCCATGTGATCAGCAAATCCAAACCCTCTCCTTCTAGTGGGAAAAAGCATGAACAGAAAGCTTGCAAAAGCCCCAACAAACATTGGCGAACACATCAACAACACATGTGCATTAGGCCCCGGACGTGGAAAAAAACAACTCCGCACGTCAGGGTTAGTTGTTGCAAACACCAAGAACACAAGCAATGATGTAAATGCATGCACAAAATCGATGCACCTGATTTTGTACTGCTTCAAAAATGCCATCTTTTTCTCAATGCCCCGGTCCCCTTCTTCAATATCCTCGTCCTCGTTGTCGTTCCTGTTGAAGATGTGTAGGCCATCGATGGTGGCAATACCATGGTAGAGCTTGCCTTTGCTGTAGTAGCTATCAGTGAATGAGGAGAGAAAGCATACAATTGAGCAACCCGCAATGGCAACTATAGTGAGGTACTTGTGTGCCGCTAGGCATTTGCCATTGTTTGACAATGAGGGCATCAGCGCTTGGTATGCAAGAACTGTGCCCGTCGGTAAAAGATTTGCCAGATTTGCTGCTGCTGACAGACTATGTGGCATGGCACAAGCTTTTGTCTTATCTAGACTTTGAGCCATGGGGTAGAAATATTACATTATATGCTAGTTTCTTAAGAATTTGCTTGCTTAGTATGATTTTGTTAATTGGGCAGAAGTTATAAGCATGTGAGGTGATGCCCCGTTTAAATATTGCATAGTGAGTGGCGAATATGATTGCTTGATGTGAGAAGAAGCGTCGGAGAATCCAAATCGTGCCTAATTAATCTGTTAGCCACAAGAAATGATATATGGAATCGTCATGTGATTTACATATTCCATATGTTACAAACTTTCTTTATGCTTGTAACTTCATCTCTCTGATGATAATCAGACATTATGTATTCTTTCTAACCTTGTGCGGCACTCAATCTTTTTCATGCTTTTTATAGGCAATTGTCTGTTACTTTCCGGTGGCTCAGATGAAAATAGAATAATTTTTAATTTCAGTATTTATACTTTCAAATGATTCATCTGGGTAGAAATAAAAGAACCTGAACAACAATCAACTAAGTGGAAGAACCTAAAGAATGCTAAAGTGAATGGAGCTTATTCATCAGAAACATTTGAACATAGCTGAACCTATAATCAATCATATCATCTTTATAGCACTAAGAGCAGGAGATGTCTACTTTATTGTTTGCAATAAACTGTTACAATTTCCTTAAATTTCTTTTCAGATAACAATTCCGAGTCCTCTGACTTTGAACTATTCAAATATTACAATAAGACCGTTCTAAATATAGTATTACGATGTAGAATAAAATAGACAAGAAAACTGAACTCTGAGAAATTCATCTTCGTGAAGAAAATGGATTCATAGATGCTTGTATTTCTTCCAGTGTTCGCCCTTTGGTCTCTGGTACTAGCTTTGCCACAAACAGGACAGTTAAGCCGCAAATGGCTGAGAATGCAAAGAATGTTCCTGGTGAATTACGAGAGAGAAAATGAAAGAAAGATATCAGAGTACGGTTCGTGTATCATATGATAACTCAAGAATGCGAGAGGAATTGAAACGAGGTATCACCTGTGGAGCTCCATTTCATTAGAAAATTGAAGGTAAAAGAGATAATCCAAGACCCTAACCAGCTAACCAATGTTACAAGGCTTCCAGCTGAACCTTTCATGTTTATAGGGAATACCTAAAAAGTGGTAAAATTAACGAATTCAGTTGAGTTTCGTCTTAGTCTCATATTATAGATAATTCGTTTTGAATACCATCAACCAAAGTACGCAGAGTTTAAATCGCTAATGTACCTCTGACATTATAACCCAAGGTATTCCTCCCATGCCTAATGAGAATGATCCTGTGTATACCTAATCACATGTTCGAAAAAAATATGAACAAAGATATTATTTCAGCAACCAATCTGCAAACTCTATAACTTAAAGCAATACTTTTGGATAGTATGCAACCAATCCGATAAGGGTTAGAACAAATGGTCTAAAGTTTGAGAAGTCAGAGAAAAGCAGTCCTTGTGTTCATTTTTATTTTCATATGTAGCAAGATGGAAAATAATATATATTTTTTTCAAGTGAATTGTCATTACCAGCACTCCAACTAGTGCTAGAAAAGGAGTTGCCTTTATCCACTGTTGAAGGTCCTGTAAAGAAGAAAGTTTGTATATTCTCAATGGAGATTTTAGAATGGGGAAAGAGCGATCCAACAGATAATTAAACTTTGTTTTAGAACCTGGAAGAGAAATGACAAAGCGGCAAGGAGGCAACCCAAACATGTTCCAGCTGCAGACACCTGAAAGCATCAGCAGACTTCAGCATAGGCTATCAGTACAACTGCATCTAAACATGGAACATATTCTTTTGCTTTTTACCAACAGAAGTGGCCGTCGTCCAGATTTGTCCATTAAAAGTACTCCCAACAGTGTCATTGGAATCTGCAGAAGCCAATTCGCAATGCTTTAGAAAAGCCTCTACCAGATTCCAAAATTTAATTACAGCTAAAAGTCAATTACCTGTATAACAACCATTGCGATCATCCCAATGCTACCAGAAAACCCTGTCATGCAATCAGAGATTAGAGCACTGACTTTCTATCATTTCTCTTTATATCCTATTGATTGTGCGGAGTATTCACAATTGAGCCTTAACTTACCAGCTGATATGAATATAGAACTTGCATAGAATGCAATTCCATTGACCCCTCCAAATTGTTGCAGTACCATCAAGCCAACACCAACCTTGTAAGAATTTTAAATGCTTAAAAAATAAAACAATTTATAAAACAATTTGTCAAAGGAAAATTGCCTTGGCTTAGATTGATTTTAAGAAGCTCACAATGAGGGAATGTGCGTATTTCCTCTGGAACAACTCAAGTATGCCACCTTCAGAAAGCCTCTGAAGGGTTTCTGTGTACTCCTGTAAAATGAATCAAAGCCACTCAGTTGTGGCTCTTACTCCTACCAGATGAATCAAATATTTCATATAAAATTAAGAAATTACTCTAATCTCGGTTGCCTCTTCAGAAATATCGGCATCTGCCCCCCTAAGGCACTGCAGGGCAGCTTCAGATTCTTGTCCTTTACCAGTCTTTGCCTGCAAACAATTCATAAACTGTTGAAGTTAAAGTAAACCCCAAATTTAAAGAACCCATAAAATAATCCATGCAACTCACCAGCCATCTTGGTGATTCTGGGATGAAGCATAGACCTATAAGCTGTACCAGACATGGAATAGTTCCTGAAATCAAATAAAAGGATACCCTTGTTACAGAAATCCCTCAAATTACAATTAAACACCATAGGAACAGACAAGATTACCAATCAGAGCCAAGATCCGCCAGTTCATAAAAGCTCCAATGAGATATGTCATTGACACACCAGTACATATCATCAACTGCAGAAGGGCAAAGATTTGATATTTAAGGATGCAATGATAATGGCTAGAACATTTTATAGAGATTAGTGTCACCTGATGGACTGTTGTAAACCCTCCTCGAAGATTTTTGGGTGTGATTTCAGCTATATACACAGGTACCTGTTAATGAGAATTAGAATAATCTTTATCTGTTTCGTCAGCGAGTAATCGAACTTGAATTGCAATGCTCTGAAAAATTACCACGTAAGAAAGGAGGCCCATCCCATATCCTACCAACAGCCTTCCGAGGTCTAGCCACCAAGCAGCCTTTCACAAACACTGAACTTTCAACATTGTGAACAATTGAGATTTAAGTATGAGAAGATAAGCAAAAGAAATCTGTAAAACATATACCTTTGAGAATACAATTATAAGCCATCCAATGATGCAAACTATCTCTGAGAAGCCCATTGTCTGCTTCCACAAGGCAACCAAAAAAAAAAAAAAATCAGACATTTGAAAGTAAATCAGAATGGAAATTCTACAACATGGCTAGACACAAAAATGGATTAGTGAGAAATACTTACACCTCTTCTGCCAATGTAATCTGCTATTTTCCCACTCATTATTGCACCTAACATAGCTCCTATTGTCAATATTGAACCGAAAAGTGAATACTGCCGATGAACGAGAAGAGAAAACTTATAAAGGGCACACATAATGCAAATGAAAAAGAGAAGAAATACAGTATATGTCAACTTATGCTGAGCAAATATAGAGCAAAATTCATGATTTATATGCTCACCTCCCCAACAGAGAGACCCAGATCATTGGTTATTCCAGATTGAGCAGGTGATGAATATCCAACCTACAAATCAATCACAAAATTTTAGTCAATCCCAGAATTCAGATGACCAAGCAGATTGTGATCCTACACATTCTGCCTAAATATCATTTTGAACTCGAGAAAGTAACAAAAAGGTTGCCTACTGTATATTCAATTAGTTTCCACTCACTATCAGACTAAAAAAGTAGCTACTTCCCTTATCATTCTCAGAGGACTGATTATATCCTCGAACATTCTTAATTACATAAGAGAGATGCACAATTCGCGTATCAAATACATTATATTAATAAACTTGTAACTAGGTACTGTAGAATCAAGAGGGTGCTACTTACAGCAGAACCAAAAACGTAAGAACCACAGACGGCAACAAAAGTGCTTAGCACAACAGCACTTGTGGCCGAAGCACTACCACTTCCACTATCACCACCACCACCACCACCACCGAGTACCTGAGGCTTCTCCTCAAGCAAAGAGCTCGATAACCCTTCTTCCATAACGCTTTCTTTGCCCATGATCACAAATTTTCACACAAATATTATCATCAATCCTTTCAGAAATTTCTCAAAAGATAAACAGAAACTGGGACTTCGTTACCTCTACTTCAAAATTTTATGTCAAAAAAATACAAGAGTGGTCTACTGGATACCGCTGGTCCCACTCGAGTGACTTGTAAAGTTTTCTGTTTTTGTTTTTTTCCTGTTTTGGTTGCGCGTGTTGCGTGCTTTTCCTTGTTGCTCTGTTTATTTATTTTTAGTAGCATGTGCTGGTGAAATGTACACTTCACGTACTGTTTTTTCGCAACAATTTCGTCAAAGCCATTATAAAAAAATGCCAAATTTGAGACGATGAGAACGAATATGAATCATATTTAATAAGGAATAAGATCCGAATTAGATTATGAGTACGAGGGTTGGTGACTGGCGCCAAACACACTATGTTAAGAAAGAAAATTGAGAGGATGATAATAATTTTCAGCTATTGATTTTTTTGTGTTTTCATAACTAAAGATATAGAGCTCGTCAATTTGTATCAATAAATCGTCAATCAGTTTATTATTAAATTTAAGTAATTTTTTTGAATTTTCGCCCTTACTTCTTCAAGATTGACTTTAGGTGATTAACTAAATAAAGTTGTTTGAAAATTACTCCGTCAAGACAGTAAGGACAAACAAAATAAAATTTAACTTGAAAAATAAAAAATAATCTTCAAAATTATAAAAAAACAAAAAACTACTATATAAGTGGAAAATAATAACTACTTTACTCATTTAGAAAAAGAATACCAAAAGATGTTCTTTCCTACACTTCACATACTGATTTTTCACAACAATTTTGTCAAAGTCATTATCAAAAAATGCCAAATTTGAGACGATGAGAACGAATATGAATCATATTTAATAAGGAATAAGATCCGATTTAGATGATGAGAGCGCCAAACATGCTATATTAAGAAAATTGGGGGATAATAATAATTTTCAGTTATTATTTTTTTTTTGTGTTTTCAAAAATAAAGACATAGTTCGTCAACTTGTATCAAATAAGTCCTTAGCCCTCAAACAATTTAATATTAAATTCAAATATTTATTTTAATTTTTCACCCCTACTTCTTTGAGATTCGTTATGAATGACTAGTTAAATAAAATTATTTAAAAATCACTCAGTTAAGACATTAGAAGCAAATAAATAAAATTTAACTTGAAAAATAGAATATAATCTTTAAAATTATAAAAAGCTAAAAATAACAATATGTGGAAAATAATAACTATTTTACTCATTTAGGAAAATAATACCAAACGCGCTCTTTAAAACATGTTATTATTTACTTAAAATCTCATAGAGGCCACAAATAGTCTTAATTCATTATGCAAAGAATGTTCATGGCATTTTTTTGTTGCATTCATGGCTTATACTACATTTCTCTTTTGAGTACAGAGTTTTAAAGAACAATCGCCACTATTGCAAATAGGTATGAGAACTCACTATGCTAATTTTAATTTGAAAGCTTAACACTACTTTTATTTTGAATCTTCAATTCTAGCCAAAACCGTGGACAAAGAAATTGAAAATTTTGAGAGAAAACTCTATTCTACTACCTCACTAGCCAGCCATTAAAGCTTTGTCAATGGTAGAATAGACCCCATAATTTAATAATATTAAATTTTTGCCGGTTCTAAAGCGGCATTCACCTGTGGTCTGCAGAACATGATTGCAACTTTCATCCTTTTATGTAAACTGTTATTTATTAAATTTATTTATTTAAAGAAATAAATAAATATAATTTTTTTTAGCAAGTAATTAATAAACGAATTAAAATCTTCAAATAAAAAGAGATCTCATTTCCTTTTGTAAATATCAAATTCGCACTTTTTAGTTATTTTAGTAAACTCCCCAGTTTTAGGATTAATTTACCAATCATATATATATATATAACAAATTATATTAGAAGTAACTGTCTAATAATCTAAATACTAGACATATTATAAAATTATTTAAAAATTGATCATTTCAAAATCTAATATAAAAGTGATTTCTTGAGAATCTAATAATGCAATCCTAAAATACCCATACTCCCTGGTTATAATGTTGATAACTATTACAGTAAATCCCAAAGTGTAGTATTTACAGGAAGTAAATAAATATATAATTATTATAAAGCAAATAGAGAAAGATGAAAGGGGTTGGTTGGAAGAAACCAAGCTCGAAAGAGCAAATGAACACTACCTCGAATTCGGGATGATTCAATTGCATTTGAATTTGGGGACTCTTCATAGTAAGCCAGTCAAACAAAGACTAAGACAGGTGTCAACAGTAGGGCTTGCAATCACAACTTAGCATATTAGTTGATAAATTGGCAAAGTGAACGCCAAGTGGGCTCCATGGAGTTGAATTGTTGCGTTATTTAGCTAAACGCAAATGGACATGCAGTGGCTCCATGTAGTTGTCTGAGAATATTTTTCTTTCACTTGCGCCTGTGAAAGAACTTGGAGACATGGAGAATCGACAAAACTCGGAGGAAGGATTAATACCAAAGTCTTCACCTCCTCAGGCAAATCCTGCAATAATTGCAAATGAAGCTGGTCAGGGCAGTGGCTTTCCAGAGAGTGATAAATCTTCAGCTACACCTATTGTCGTTCTGAGCACCTTGGTAGCCATCTGTGGTTCATTTGCTTATGGCTGTGCTGTAAGTAGCATTCCACTATCATCGTCTCTATGTTGATGTTTCTTGATCCCAGTCTGGTTTTTAAGTTTTTTGTTTTTTTTAAAGTTTTCGTACTTTGTGAAGCAATTAATAATTCCAGTGAAAGTTGAGTCTTTGAATTGATTTCTAAGTTTCTATCCTATCTCAAACGTGTGGTTGGTGCTAATTAAGTAAGCGTGCATGACTGGCCAACTTCCAGGATCTTATTTTTATTATATTTATATTTCTTAATTACATATGTTAGTGGGTGACTTTAGAGATGATTTTTGGTCAAAACTTTCAACATCACATGTTTGAAACAAGTGGGTTACTTATCCTAAGCATAAAAGTAAATAAGTAATCTATTATAATATATACTAAAATCCCGAATAGGCGTAAAGATTTCTTCGGCAGTTGTCGTTCCAATTTTTTTCTTTTTTGAATAAATTTCATAGTAGTTGTCACAAACTTCTTTTTTGCATTTGCCTCTCGGGCTTTCCTTCAAGAAAAATAACCATGGGGACGTCAGAAAACTTGAAGGAAGGACTGATTCCGGGTCCTCCATTTCTTGTGCGAAGGCCTGTGATTACTAATAATGAAATTAGTAACGTTAGTGGCTTGCAAGAAAGTGATTCTTCCGCTACACCTGCTCTTATTTTCAGTACCTTGGTGGCCGTGTGCGGTTCATTTGCTTATGGCTGTGCTGTAAGTTTGATTGTTGTTTTGCTGCGATCAGAGCAAATCGATACATTTTACTTGCAAGACTAATCTCTATATGCTTGAAGATAGTAGGCGTTCAGGAAGCAGTTTTTGATTGAAATCACTCTCATCATAGGCCGTTAGTCAAACAAATAGCTTTTCATTGACTGCAGTAATGGCTGGTTGATTGATTGATTGATTGATTATTGTTTTCAGATTGGATATTCATCACCTGCTGAGTCTGGAATGAGGGCAGACCTGGGACTCTCTGTGACACAAGTAAGTTGACCAAGCCCTAGTTGTCCATGGATGCGGAATCTAGAAACAAATAAGTAAAATCAAATAAACTTTGGCAAGAATTTGTCACTCTTGATACACACAGGCACATGCACACACACACACAACATCTATTAATGTTTATGCAGGTTAACTTAATTGAACATTTCTATCCTATGATCTTATATATTTTGATCCCCATAATTGACCATATCTTTCCCTTATTCTTCTCATTCTGCAGTACTCAGTTTTTGGCTCGGTATTGACAGTCGGAGGAATAACAGGGTCATTAGTAAATGGGAAAACAGCAGATCTCATTGGTCGAAGAGGTGTAAGTCATTCAATCTTCTGCATAATGTCTCAATGGATAGTATGAATTTTCAAAATTTTGAACAGTATGATTTTTCTTCTACCTTTATTAATAGTGTTTTAATTAACTGCAAGTGCAACAGGCTATGTGGCTATCGGAGTTATTCTGTATTGTTGGGTGGCTGGCAATAGAATTCTCCAAGGTTTTTTCCTTTATCTTCTCAGTGTCATCACGATCATGTTTGGTTGGCTGCCTACGTGAAAACTGTACTAAGAATTTTATTTGGAATTAAATTGTTCCTTTTGGGGTCAAGTTGCATATCCAGCTCTATCTACTTGTAAAATGGTATTTCAATAGGCTATAACTTACTTCAGTACTTGTTGACAGCATGCTTGGTCGCTTTATCTTGGACGATTTTTACTTGGGATTGGACTTGTACTTATGGCTTATGTGGTAAGTGATGTGCATAATTTCATGGTTGTTTAATTCACATGTGGGACATCTGACAGCATTTGCATAATTGTTACAAGACAGATACCTGTATATATCGCAGAAATAACACCAAGAACATCCGGGGAGCATTTACAGCTGCTTTTCAGGTATATCTGTGTAACATATAATGATGACATTGCTTGTTTAATTTATTATTAATGAGTCATTTGCTTTATCATCAACTCTGCAGTTCTTGCTTACTTCTGGTCTTTCAGTAATGTATTTGGTGGGTACTGTTGTTTCCTGGCGAGCCTTGGCTCTAATTGGTAGCTTCTGCCTTCCTTCTATTGATTTCATTTGCTTAATTGCTAAGCCCTCTAAGATTTCTGATGTTTCTTTTTTATTTAATTTTCAGCTGCTGGTCCATGTGTGTTGCAAGTTGTTGGTTTGTTCTTCATCCCAGAGTCACCAAGATGGCTGGTTGGTCCAAGTCAAATGTCCATAAACTTTTTTTTCCTGGTGGAATTTAATTCTGCAAAAAGCAGAAACTGGAGTCAATCGCACTTTGTTTACGCTGTTCTTACTATGCTTGTGAACTTAGAGCATATTAAAGTTAATGTGTATTTCTCTTTGCAGGCAAAGATTGGTAAAGAAAAAGAGCTAGAAACTACTCTACAGCGCCTTTAGGGAAAGACTATGGATATTTCAATAGAATCTGCCCACATCAGAGTAAAATTTTTAACTCTAATAATTGACAATCCAATAAAAGAAAATATGTGAAAATAACTATATACCAATGGCACAATACAAGGAATGAGCATTCCATTATTATTGTACAGGAATATACGCAGAACCTTGAGATGGACTCAAAAGTTGGAATTTTTACCTGTTTCAAAATATGCTTATCCACTCTTAGTGAGTCTTTAATACTGTGATTCATACTTTTGTGATCTCATTAATTGCCAGTTCTATGATTTTTATATTAGATTATTTAATTGGTTTAGGTTGGGTTGGATTATCAGCTATGCAACCATTGTTAGAGCAACTGCAGTTCAATACTATGCCAGCTACATATTTTCAAAAGCAGGTAAACAACAACATTTTGCTCAACTTCATAGAACTTATGGATTTTGAAGGAAATAACAGTATGAATCTTCTGTTTGTAACAGATTTTTCGACAAAAATTGGGAGTATATCATTGGCTATTATTCAGGTAATTGACCATCAACCAAACATGGGATTTTGCCATTTGAAATACTCAGGAACTTTCAATTTCGTCTACAGCTTCGGTTATTGGTGCATCGGTGCTCTGACAGATAGATTTGGAAGAAGACCACTTCTTTTGGTAAACATTTCAAAGAAGTATATTCATCCCAAAATTATTAATTCAGAAGGTTGGCTAATTTATATGGCTAATTTTATGGTGAAGTAATATTTATATAAATTCATCTATTTGCAGGCTTCTACAATTGGGATGTGCTTTAGTCTTGCTATTATAGCTTTGTCATTTGGCTTGCAGGTTCTTCTGGAACAAAATTTTTACACTTCTGCAGTTCTAATTTGCAATTCTGTTTGGACATATTCATGATTATTGCTTAAAATTTTTTTTTGTGCAGCAGGGCACACATCGTTGGAATGAGGTTACTTCAGTGCTGGTGTATGTTGGTGTCATGGTAATATAATCGATGAAAAGGACTTGTCTCTTCATGTTATGAGGGCTTGCTGTAAAGATTCTTTTTTATTGTTTTGTCTATCAGTTTGGAGCAAAATGTGACTAATTAACACTGAATCTACAATCAGGGGGTTTAGTGTAGGTTACTCAGTAGGCTTGTCAGGATTACCAAGTGTCGTAATGGCGGAGGTATATGACTATGTGATCTAGCTCTGCATCTTTTCATGAATGTCTTAACCAGAGTCGACGTAGCCATTGAACTTCCATTTTCAGATATTTCCTATAAACATGAAAGGTTTGGCGGGAAGCCTGGTGATTTTTATCCACCACTGCATCAATTGGGCTGTTACATTCTCATTCCATTTCATGATGGAATGGAGCAAAAACAGGTATCTGATACCCCCAATGCTTATCCATTTTCCATTCTGCAATCCTTCTTTCTCTGTGTTGCTCTCTAATTACGGGTCTGTGTTGGCTACTATGGCAGGAACATTTTCTATATTCTGGGTCATATGCACCGCAGGTGTTGCATTCGTTGCACTCCTGGTGCCGGAGACCAAGGGACGAACACTTGAAGAATTACAAGCATCAATTACAAAACTTTCTGGTGAAAAATCAGCATCACTCTACTGCAAGTGTAATAATAACCTGGTTTTGTTTGAACTGCTGTACATCATTGGAGCAAATTCTGCTCATACCATGAGCTTGGTGCAACGCACTGGATTAGAACGTACTGGACTAAAAATGTATTAAGAACTTTAATATGGTACTGGATTATATTCCCTATTAAAATTTTAATAGTAATAGATTAATATTATTTGTGTATTTTATATTCTTGATAATATTATTTATTTTTTATTATCTCTACGGGCTAATGTTAACCATCGGCCTCCCAGTCACCAGCGCCACCAGCGGCCTTCGGCGTCAAATTTTATACCATTGTAATCTTCATTGCCAGATCTACATAGTGGTATAAATGTAATCGGTTTTCTAAGCTTTTGTTTGTTGCAGAACTGCAATTAAAATTATCCCTTACATAATTTAACCCCAGACCTATGGCTAACGGAATCTTAGTCGCTGACAATTTCTATGTTGTCGTATAAACCACGGACAAATCTGTATTTATATCTGGACAGCGTTCACCCTGTTGGAGTCATTAGAAAAATTATAGGTTTTTTCCCAGCCGCACGACTGGTGCGTGAAACGCATTTTCGCGAGAAGGCGAAAGCAGCGTTGGGTGTAGTTAGCGGGAAAGAATGGGCCCAGTGAGTTGTTATTAATAGATTGTGGTAGCCTCCAAGGTTATTTTTTAAACCAGGCCTAAGCAGTGGACCGGGCAAAATTACAGTAGCCTTTCCTTTGGTTTCCCGTGATTCCATACCATTGGACGCAAAGATTTTTATTTTATTTTCTTATTTGTCAGAAAAATGATTTTCGTTGAAACTTTTTCTTTCTCTTGGAAAGTGACGCCGCGTTGATTTTTTTCTTTTTCTTATTTCAAATACTGATACGTTGCAATCAAAAGTCTAATGATTAGAAATATATGTCGTCTGCATAAGAACGGGACAGGAAGCCGTATAAGATCGATATTACCGACATAATGAGTGTTTGGCTTTAGGATGGTTTTTAAACATGTCTATACGTAACTGGCACTAATTGGTATTTCTTCTTTTTATTATTACTTTTTTTTTTTTTTTAAAGACAAGATAATAGATGAATTTTTATTATATTTTTTCAAAATAACTCAGACCACTTTGTTAGAGACAAAAAATATAAGAAAAATTAAAAAGTGGTACCAGTACTTCTGCCGTTGTGGCTGATTACGACATATGGGCAGGGCCTGACACAGTAGTCTTTAGCTCTAAGTAGCCACCGTACACATTCAATGTACGGTAAAACGGATTGGAAAAGAGCAAATGTACTTGCTGCTGCCACAGAGAGAGACCAAGGGCCTCCATGATTTCGGATTCAGCAGGAATTGAGTATCCGCCTAATTTCATGCCAATGGACAATACCAGCTATTTCCGATAATTTATTCTTTTAAGTTAACATGGTTCAGCTGGAAGCCAATATTTCTGCTCTTCGATAGTCAAATATTGCCCCAGTTTTTTTTTTTGTTGAATTACTTAAGATTATTGATTAGAATACAACTTATATTATATGATACTCAAATAATTATTGAAACTGATATTTTACAAAAAAAGAAATACACTCTCTATTCACTTAATTATATAATATAATTGAGAAAAGAATTACTCGTTAATACATTTTTTAGAAATTTAAATTGTAAGAACAGCAGCTCTGAGCATTGAGCCGGAGGGGCTTATTTCCCCACTAAAACTAAAGTTCTTCCTATTATCATAATATTTAGAAAAAAAATGTCAAGTGGGCTCTATGCAGGTACATCATTTCAATTTTTTTTTTTGTTTAATTCTAATAATGCAGTATTCTT
>JASUUG010000775.1:0-52378 GCA_030449905.1 Luvunga scandens | reverse complement strand
GAGAAATCAAATGACATTGAAAAATTAGGTGACAAATGAGGTAAATTTGAAGAAACTCAGACTTTCAAATAAGTATTAATTGTTGGAGAAAGAAATAAACTCCTAAATACAACTTTCAAATTGTAAAAACAATAATACTCAAGATACTTTTTATTAGATAATATCAAGCTTTAAATGGAATTTTAGTTCAAAGTTATAAGCCAAAACTTATTCTATTTCGTGCCTTACGAATTTGCAAAATAAGAAATCGACTAACAACTTAAATTTGACTTATTAAAAGCCACTATACTAGAACATAAAGTGAATAATTGAAAACAAATATTAATTTTGAAATATCATAATATTCCTTCCCCGTAGAAATACCCTTGTCCTTAAGGGCAGATGAAAATAACTTGTCTTCTCCTTAGTTTCCAATTTATAATGAGATATAGTGATGCCTTGAACCTCTTGTGAAGGTCCTAGTTTGAATGAATAATATTCATCATCTTTTATTTTGACACTTGATTGATGAATGATTTATCACCATGGTGGCTAGGCATTTTACCTTTGAATAATATCAAGCTTTAAAGAAACCTTTAGTTCAAAGTCACATTTGACTTGTAAGAGAAAACTCCATCCTTTTGAATGTTGATTTGTTGAACTACTTCGTTGCATTGTTTAATACCTCCATCATGCTTTGCAATTGCCAAATTGTCACTTTGTTGGAGACACAACCATAGATCAAGAATTTTCTTCCACATGTTTTATGTAATGGCCAGATGAGTTGAACCTTGCATCCCTTTGTTGCTGATATTTCATTTGTTTTGCACAATAATTTCTTAGTAAGTTCCTTTTGTTCAAGAATCATAACCTTCATCCTCTTCTAAATCTTCTGTAGTTTTTGCTCTGTTGTAAGAATTTGCTTCTTATTTATTATAGCGAATGACACAAACATTAAAGTTTATGAGGAGAAATCAAATGAAATAGAAAAAATAGATGATAAATGAGACTAATTCAAGAAAATAAATATCTCCAAACAAGTATTGGTTATTCGAAAAACTAATAAATTCTTAACTACAACTTTCAAGTTGCAGAAATAATTATACTCAAGACACTTTTTTATTGAATAACATCAAATTTTAAATAGAGCTTTAATTCATAGTTACAAGTCTGAAAATATAAAGTATTAAGCATGTTCTATATCATGCTCTATGAATCCACAAAATAAGTATCCAACTAATAATTTAAGTTTGACTTATTAAAAACCATTACGCTTAAAATATAAAGTAAATAATTAAAAAAAATTAATATAGAAATATCCTAATAAAGTTTGAAACAGAAAAAGGTTAATTGACCTTCTGAATGTGTGAATCTTTCTTTTTTCCGGGATAAATTATCTGTAACTAGAATGATAGATATTAATTCAAATTCAAGCAATTTTGGATGTGTCAAATCATCGTAACATATGTGTACATTTTAAATGTTTCATCAGACTGGTATCATCTGTTACTACAAAGAATCTGCTAGTTACTTCATAAACTAGACCAATGGGTAAATGCTATGATCCCTGCAAATGTAAAACCAATGGAGTTCTTTCGCAACTCTAATTTGAACATATTCAAACCTCAATTTTTTCTTCTGCCATACCAAGAGACTTCATCAGTTCAATCAGCTAACATGCATGATATAAATAAGAGAAATTATGAGCACTTCACCTAATTATTTAATAATTTCTGTAGAAATTATGAGACGTCCACAAGTTTATTATGTGCATCATCGAACCATTTTCCCATTAACTCCGTTAGGGGATGTTGAGATCATAAGGATAAAATGGTCATTTAACTGTCAAACTCTTTTTTCTTTAGAAGTTTGGTAAAATCAGTGCCGTTTACTCACTTATTGCAAACCAGATAAATCAATACTAATTTTATCTTATTTCTATACATGATCTATCATCTGTCTATCTCTTAATCATTTTTCAACATATTATTTTTATTATTCAGTTTAGGTTAGGTTTGTGCAACGTACCAAACAAGGGCTGTAATGCTTTGATAAAGATAACACATAAGAATGATGGTAGGCGGAGTACATCAGACCTAAGTTACAGACAGTTGTGGGATGAGGACAATTTTTATAGTGGAGTCACCATAGGAACCCAATTGCTGTAATTGTCTTTCTATTTGTTGCCTGTAGAAAATATAAAAAGAACATGAAAAATAATTTTTTTCCCATGCAGCAGCTGCATGTGAAATCAGCTAAGGCCATGAAACAGCTGGAAAAGGAACAACCGGTATCTAACTAATTACATAGGTACTTGATCTTATCATTTCATTTATCAGCGGTATTTCTTGTTATCTAAACTTCTCTTTCTTCTTTCGTTTCTCCATAAAAGAACCTCAGCAACTAAAACCAAAAGCTCACCTTCCTCACTCTTCAACGGAAAATTTCTTTCTTTTTGACTATCTATCCATTTAGATTTTGATGTCTTTTTTTTTTGTCCTTCCGAATCTTGATTTGTGATGATTTTTCGTCCATCCAGTCTTTATCTGTGATGACTATGTTCCATAGTATTTTTGTTGTGTTTTCCGGTTTTTGTGTTATCTCTCTAGATCTGAGTCTACCTGCTCATACATGAAAAAAATTAGGGCCAGCAATATGGGTTAGAAATTGTTTATTTGATTCCATTCGATATAAATTAAATAGGTTTGGATTTGAAAAAATTGATTCGTTTAATAAATGAGTGAATTCAATTCGATTTGCTAGATAAACGATTTGAATTTGACTTTGTTTATTCATTATTTTAATAAATGGATGATAAATGAATTGAATGTAATCCATTTGTCTAAAATTCGTTTATTTAAATTACTTCTTTGTGTTAAAAATTTCAAAATTTAAAGGTCAATTTAGTAGTTATTAATGATTATAAGACTGAATATATATATAAGTGAAAACAAAAATTTGGGTAGGGCTGGTCCTAATTTTTTTACTTTATCATTTCCACTCTTTCTTTCTCTTCTCTCAACCCTCTTTCCTCTTGGTACCCACCCTCCACAGCAATTTCTTTTTGTTGTGTCTATAATTTCTTTTTGTTTGTTGTTTAGAGAATGTAGTACCATCTCACCTAATGGTAAACTCTTTTCTTGTTTTTTTGGTCAAATTTTGGAGCTATTGGTTTTATTTTTAATTTTGCCCAGGTAGCTTCCCAACTCTTTCAAGTTTTTACTGGGCAAATGGGTCTGTTAAAATGGCACTACCCAAAAAAAAACTTACTAAAATGAACAAGATTTGAATAAGAAAGTAAGCTCCTTTTGAAGGGGTAATGGGGTTGATAAAGAAGCCATGATCAGACAGATGCAAAAATGGTGGAGGGCTGATGTTTTTTATTTTCTTACTTTTTCTCAGCAAGAAGTATTTGTAATTTGATGTCTGGAGACTGCATATTTTAATTTTAAAATATTGTTTGGTTATTTGTATTTTGTAAGATGTTAAATTTTTAGTTAAATTTTTGTTTAATAATTATATTTTATAAATGAATTCATATTTAATTCGATTCGTTATGAATTTATTTATTATGGGATAAACAAATAGTAAGCGGATCCAGATTTGATTCGGTTCATTTATTGATTCTATTAAACGAATTAATCAAATATTCGTTTAATAAACTAATTGAATTTGAATCCTAAGACATTAATTCATTTAATAAGCAAATTTCAACAAAATTCTAACCTAATTTATTTAAGATTTGATTCTAATTTAATTCGTTTATTTGTTTTGCACCCCTAAAAACAATAAATTAATCTTCGCAAGATATTTGTTATGGTACTAATTGGTAAGGCAACACTGATGGTGGAGAATATAATATAAAAAGTCAAGAGAGACCTCAAATGGGGCATGAGACTCCTATTCATATTGGGTGAAAAAATCTTTTAATTTATTGATATCTCTAGTACAATCGATAAATTATCAATTATAATAAATTACTGTAATATCTTTTGTAGATGGTAATTAAAAAAAAATTGATCTAAAAACTTTTTGATAAATATAAATATAATTTAAATAGTTTAATTTGTCTAGTACACTAATAATATTATAATATTTTTAATATATAACATAATTTTTAAAATGAAATTATTATATCTATTAAAATAATGAATTTGTATTTATTGTAAAAATTTTAAATAAATCTTTGGGTTAAATAGATTTGAAATAAAATATATCCCTTGTATTAATACTATTAAAATTATTTTATGTAATTTTTAAAATTTTTTATTTTTTTTTCAATAGTATGTGTTCTAAAATTTAGTTCAATATAATATAAGATTGTAAAGTATTAAAATTTTTATAAATATTTTAATTTTTTAAACATATTTGTTTTCAATATTAAGGGATTGAGACTTCTATGTGTATTGGGTGAAAATATCTTTTAATTCATTGATATCTCTAGTACAATAAATTATTAATTATAATAAATTATCGTAATGTCGTTAGTAGATAGCAACTAAAAACAATTGACTTAAAAGCCTTTTAATAAATATAAATATAATTTAAATAGTTTAATTTGTCTAGTATACTAATAATATTATAATATTTTTAATATATAATATAATTTTTAAAATATAATTATTTTATCTATTTTAATAAAAAATTTGTATTTACCATAAAAATTTTAAATAAATCTTTGGGTTAAATAGATTTAAATAAAATATATCCCTTGTATTAATAATATTAAAATTATATTATGTAATATTTAAAATTTTTATAGTTGTTTCAATATTATGTCTTATAAAATTTAGTTTGATATAATATTTAGATCGTAAAGTATTAAATTTTTTAAAATATTAAAATTATTTTAAAATTTATATATTAATACATTTATTTTAATTTTATATTTCAATGTATTATAAATAGTAAATTTTTGAGTTAATAGAGTCAAAAGTTACTATAGTTAAAAGGGGATCTTATCTTTTATTAAAAATTTGAGGGTCTATACTTTCCAAACCTTTGGAATGTAGATATCCTTTTACTTACATATTTTGATAAATCCTAAGTCTTCGAATTATAGATAATAAAAAATTGTAAGTGATGGGTTTTAGGACCTTGTTTGAAGCTATTTTTCAAAACTCATAGAATTGGTCTTTAGATTGATAGAAATATGATTCAATATTACTTCTTCGAAACTCTAAAACCCACAGAAACTGTTGTCTAACAATAATATGAGATGAATAATAAAACATGAATATCAAAACTTTATGAATAGTATCATATGGCATTGTTCACGTCACCTTTTTATTAGCACTATTCATATAATACTATTCACAATACTATTCACTTGGCAGTAGCTATAAGTTTGTCAAGGCTTGCTTAAAGCACACTTTTAAAGACCAATTTCCACTACTATAAGAAATATTCTCCCTACAAAAAAGGAAACAAATGAAGTAAAGGAATAAAGACACCCATACCCCATGGTATGGGAAAATAGCCATATAAACCCTCAAGTTTCTAATAATGAACACCAAGACACTGTTTTGACTATAATACCTTTAACCTCTATTAACTAAAAAAATGACTCCAATATTTTATAATAAATAGAAATAAAATATTAAAATAAATGTAACAATGTATACATTTTAGATAATTTTAGCATTTTAAAAATATTTTAATACTTTACAACCTTACATTATATTAAACTAAATTTTATAATAAATAAAAACATAATATTAAAATAAATATATAAAAATTTTAAATTATTTTTGGTATTATATAAAATAATTTTATATTATTAATACATGAAATATATTTTATTAATTGTAAATCTATTTAACCCAAAGTTTTATTTAAAATTTTTATAATAAATACAACTATATTATTGAAATAAATATAATAATTTATATTTTAAAAATTATTTATATATTAAAAATACTTTAATATTATTAGTCTATTAGACAAATTAGACTACTTAAGTTATAATTGTATTTATTAAAAAAAGTTTAAAGTCAATTTTTTGAGTTAATAGAGTCAAATAGTATTATAGTAAAAAAGAGATCATAACTCCTTACTAAAAACGTAGGGATCTACATGATCATTTTCCTAAACTTTGGGTGTTGATGTCCTAATTGAGCTCCAAACTGTTTGAGGTTGCATTCAAGTACAACAATTTAGAATAACAAGATAGAAATTGATGAAGAAAACATGAGATAGAAGTAGAGGTAATAGTAGTGCCTTAAAGGCTTTGTATGTCTCCTATATAAAGAGAAAACCTCTATAATTATTTTTCTACTTTAATTTGAATTAATCACCCTACTTTATTTATATAATTTGAATTAGTCATCTATATATGTCTCACAATTTAATTTAACTTAAATAATTCAAGTCACATCTACACTTGACTTATTCAACTCCAATTTATAATTAAATCAAACACATGACTAATTTCAAATTAAACATAAAAATAGTTGCTCTCATTTCCCTCCAATATGGGACAATAATTAAGTCAAACACAAGTTTAATTTCAAAATAATCGTAAAAATGATTGTTCTCACGTTTCTCCTATGTAGGACATTAGTAATTTGAAACACCAATAAAATTCCAACAGAAAATGTTTATATAATTATCACATAATTTGATGTTTTATTTAAGTAATACACACAAGCTTGCGCGCACCTATGCACACATTAACATAATTGGTAAATGATAAGTGAGATATTATAAATAAAGAAGATCCTTGATTATACGAAGTATATGTCTCAATTCGAGATTCCTAACCATATTAAGGTCAATAATAAGCTAAAAGACCAAAAAATACAAACTCTAATGTAGTTTATTTTGTCCAATAGTCTATTGAAATATGTTTTTTTTTCCTTTTACCTTATCCTTCACTTTATGTGTGCGCGTGTGTGCGTACTTCTTTAGTGAGGGCAAAGTGAGAATGTTAGTAAAATACAAAAAATGCATATTTTACTATACTATTAGACAAAAAATATAGCCTTTAATGTATTAAAATATGTGTGTATTTTGTATTTTACTAGCATTCTCACTTTAATAAAGTAAGAAAATTCTCACTATCGGATGTGGGTGTTTTCATTTTTTTTCATGTGAACACATTATTAAGTCATATAATTTAATAAAGTCAGTATTAAATTTACTATAAAGCTATGTATTTTAATAGTGTGTTTATATTGACTCTATTAAATTATATGACTTAATAATGTGTCCACATGAAAAAAGAAAAGAAAAGAAAAGAAATAGGGTGCCTGCATGAGAGTTGCAAAGATGCTTGGAGGATCTTTATCCATTAACTCTAACTCAAAGGGAGTTGCGAACGACTCAGATTTTGGGTGGCTCTTTCGTTTCGAAGTTTTAAGCAGCAACTTCCAATTAGTTGCAGAGTGTCAACTAGTATTGGTAAATACTTAGTTATTTCCTGCTCGCTGGCGGCTAGCTAGCCGACACCTTAGAGATTTTTGTAGTAGTCAATTGTCAAGTGAGCGTACTTGCACGAATATGTTTACCAATTCACGTATTATTCTTCGATTACATAAACTGAACAAATATATTAGCATTAAACAAAAACATTTGGCCTGCCTAGCTCAGCTGACTATGTCACTATTTAATCACTTTGTGCCTACAATCACCTTAGTTTGGTTAAGAATAACAATGGCGGTCCATGATATTAATTAGTTCGGTGGCAGACAAAATGTTTCACAAGTTCAGATTTTGGTTGAGGCCTAATTTGTAATTAAGTTTAAAAATTACGGATATGTAAAAATATAATAGAACAAAAATAAAATAAATGTTATTCAAATCTTCAAATCTTGAATGATACCATCTGATTTGCTTGAAAGTCATCTTTGGTTTATTTTATGCAATTTTTTTCATAATTTATCTCTCAATATATGGAATCAATGTGCCTATAAGTAAATCTTCATCTATTTAATGGACAAAATTATCATTCAAATACATTTGTTTTGCAAAATGTAATAGGGCCGAAATTGATGATTTCTCAATTTATTTGCTTTATTTTTCAACTCTAAAATGGAATTTTAAATTTTTTTTAAAATTTTTTAGGGCTGTGCAAGCCATGCTAAGCATCTATGTGGGGTAAATGCTCGTTTGGTTCCTATATCTTGACTTCAATGCTAGTTTCATCCCTATATTTAAAAGATAAATTATAGTTAAATATGTTATATTATTGACCATATTTTTTCTTAGCTTTTACAATAATATCTTACAATAATATTCTTGTCATTACTTAATTTATCTTTGAAAAGTTAATTTTAGCATATTAACCAATTTATTAACTAATAAATATCAGTATAAAAGAACTACTATTGCAAAAATCTTGCTAATGATTATTCATAAATAAAATAATATGAGCCAACTTAAAGCATTGTTTATTATTGTTACTAGAGCTGACAAAATTTGACACGACCTGATTAGTCAACACAAACACGACACAGATAAATGAGTATGGTTCGTTGAATTTAAAAGGATTATTAAATGGGTTGGGTCCAGGTCGACATAATTTTTTTCCGTCTCGGGTTAGGGTTAAAGTTCTTGACCCATTTACCCTGATTAATAACACAATTATATTTTCTATTTTAAAATAATTTGTAAGTTTTGTCATCACAACTCAAATATTAGAAATGATTCTCTCTTTTTTTTTTTTTCCAAAGGATGAATATAAATACAGTGTTTTATTTATAAAATTTATATATATATCTAGAGCTTTAATAGTGTAAATGTGTAAAATATTAGTAGACATGTATATTTTATAATATCGATATATAATATTATTTACATATATATAATTAAAACTTAAATAGTGTAAATGTGTAATATTTCCGTAGATATGTATATTTTATAATATCGATAAATTATATATGTATGTATGTATGTATGTGTGAATGAATAACAGTGTGTAAATATTTGATGTAAATTTTGTTTAGTATATAAATATTAAGCGGGTTATTGAGTAACATGATTATTTTTCTGTGTTGGGTTTGAGTCTCAATATTTTGACACAATTATTAAATAGGGTTGGATTTGGATCGACTTAAATTTGACACGACATGAACACAACTTGATAATCCGTTTTGCCAATTCTAATTGTTACATTTAGTCTTACTAATAATTATTCTATAAAAAAATTCACTCACATAACTAATTCTAAAAATAAAATAATAATATAAGAATTTAGATAAATTTCATGTTAGTTTTTAGGCTAATTTGATAAATTATCATTTTTTTCCTTAACAACTTCAAGAATATTATTGCAAAAGTATTATTATAAAAGAAAAGAAAAAGTGATTGTAACATATTTAAGAGTAGGGTTGTCTTGAGATGTTGTTTTAAATATCGAGGCTCAACGGGTACTTGAGTGAATGTCTAGGGACTAAACAAGCATTTACCTCATACATTTGATTCTGCACTACTGAATGCCAGAGTTAGGTAGCGGTTTGAATTTTTGTCAAATCTAAATGAGTTTGAATTTTTTTGAAGTCTGAATAGGTTTAAATATGAGTATCTGAATGAAAAATTTATTTATTTATTTTTAATATCAAGATAAGTGGCATCTTGTTTGTTTTTGTAAATACAAAAAAACTTAAACAAGGTTATTTGACATTTATATCCACGCAAATGAAAACTAAAAAAAGGATTAGATTATATTGTTTATAAAATAAATATATTTTGTAGAGATATTTTAAAACATAATCTTTATTTCTCATTCAAAATTTTTCCTATTTAGATACAAGTACCAAAAACTTATTTTTTTTCTATTCCAATATAAATGTTTAGAAATCAGACATAAATTACAAAAACAAAAATTTAAAAGTTTAACAATCAACCCCTCAATATTAGTTTCATTCCCATTTAAACTTTTTTTTTTTTTTAAAAACCAAAACATTTAAGCTAAAGCTTTTTTATCTTTCTCTTTATTTTCATTTGCTATATAACCAATACTTCGTAAGCAGTCTGGACCACGTTTACCAATACATTCAATAAAAGTTGAATTTGTCCCATGATAGGTTTGTTACAACCACATACAATAACTCCACAACAGGAAATTTCTTATGAGCTTCCCCTCATGCATCTAGTACTGCAAATCTCAGTATAATTAAATAATATCCTTTCATTCTGAAAATTAAAAAATAGATAAATATGAATAAAATATTAGGGTTTCCAAACAAAATCATCTTTTCAACAAATCATGACTGTCAAGAAGATGATCAAGAACAAAATCTGCGAAGGAAGCAAAAGGAGGTTGCTAACGACGAGGATTCTTTCTAAGAACGTGCAAAAGGGTCTCCCATTATTGTTCTTGTTGGGTCGAAGAGAATTGAAAGTGGCAAAATGGTTCCTAAGGATGCAAAGGAACGCCATTTTGCTTTTGCAGTAAATGGGGATGAAACTCAAAATTTTTTTGTTGAATTATATATGCTTCCTCAAAAATCCTGAGTTCTTGTGTTTGCTGGAGATAGCCGAAAAAGAGTACGGATTCAAAGGAAAAGCTCTTATACTCCCTTTTCGTCCACAAGAACAATAAAAGAGTCTCGAGAGTTACTAATAATTAGATGAGTATATATGATGAAATTTATTAATATTTCAAATATTACACAGTATGTAGAAGTAGTCGAGATTGCTTTAATTTTTTGTATTTAACTATTAGACCGAAAATTTAGGTTTATTCCGTTGTATTATCACGTCATCTCCGTATACATGCAATAAAAAGTCGTAAGTGTACATTTATTAATTTTGAAAACAATTAATCATATATGTTAGGACAGTGACCAATTAAATTGTGATACACACGACAACAAGTACGGAAACAGAGGCTCCCATACAAAACGAACAGGCATCAATAACACAGAAAAGGAGATTTACGTGATATAGTTTCGTTGATTATGTCTATATCCACGAAGACAAACAGTAATCTCGATTCTTTTATTAGGAATCACTCTCTCACATATATTACAGGTGGAAGTCAACCGGAGGAAAGGCTTTGAGGAAGCAGCTGGCCACAAAGGCTGGAAGAAAATCTTCTCCAACAACTGGTGGAGTGAAGAAACCTCACCGCTTGCTCTTCGCGAAATCTGTAAATGTCAGATCACAACTGAACTTTTGATCCGCAAGCTGCCTTTCCAGCGACTGGTTCCTGAAATTGCGCAAGATTTCTAGACCGATTTGAGGTTCCAAAGCCACGCAGTTCTTGCACTTCAGGAAGCTACCTAGGCTTATCTTGTAAGTCTGTTCGACGAGACCAATATTTGTGCCATCCATGCCAAGCGTTTCACCATTATGCCCAAGGATATTCAATTGGCTAGTCGAATCCGTGGCGAGCGTGCTTAATTGTCATTTCTCATGCCATTTAAATTTGTAGTCTCCAGTTCTATATTTCGCGTTTTTTTTTCTTAATTTCCTTTCATATTTAAAAAATGATGATAGGACAATATTAGAATAAATTAGAATCAGAATGAGTAATGAGAATCAAACTAGTTTTTTGCTTGAGTTATAAGAATCATAATTATAATAGGCAGTATTCCTACGAATGTGTTTATTTTATCTTAAAATTAGAATAAACAATTGTAAGTTACCAAAATATTCTTAATAAATCATTATCCATAGCATTTTTATTATCTAAAATAGTAATAGTAGTAGTAATAGTAATAGTATTAAGGACCTATTTGTAGATATTATAAAATTATATGGCATTTTCATAAATTCTGTAAATTACAGAAACAGTGACCAATATGCAAAATTTAATTGTGGTGATTGACAGTGGGCTCTTGCAATATGATCGATTGGAGGGAATTTTTCTTCTTCATGACTATCCTGCGACCATAAACAAATGGTGGCACAAGGTTTTTCTTGTTATTATTCGTTCTCTCTAATTAAATAGACAGCAACATAACCTCGTTACAATTCATTAATTTCCGCATTCGAGAATTAAAAAGTATGCCGTTGGATCTCTCTTTTAATTTTACATTGAATACGACAACTTTCGACATTCATATCGTAGCCTATGAAGGTTATATTTTGTTTTGAGTGTATCCGTGTGAGAGATGTCATATTCTTTTATATTATATATGTTTCTCACCTATAGCACACCTTCGTAATTTTTAAAGAAGTCTAGGATTCATAAAATAGTTTCATAATTCATGCATCGTGCTAAGACTAGAAATCTCCAACGTAACAGACTTTAGTTCAAGAATTCATTATAAATTGAATTCTAATCCGAATTTTTTGAAAACAAGTTTCAAAAGATTTCGTTTGGATGTAGTATAATATTCAAAAATTTTGGATTTAAAATCAACTTGCCTCAACAATTATTATGAATTTTGTAGCAACACTCTATCAGTATGAATCTCTTCAAAATTTTAGGTAGACGGCGTTTCTTATCCAACCATTCTCAAAATAATGAAGTCACTGATGAAATACTGTTGAAATACCATATATATTTTAATAAATTCCAAATCTTAGAAGTACCTTTGTAGGTAATAAAAGATCATAGGTAGTAAGTTTCGTAACTTATTTGAAGCAATATTCATAGCTCATAGAATTGGCTTTTAGATCGTTACAAATATGATTCAATATTGCTTCTGCAATACTAAAAACCACCGAAATCATTGTCTAACAATAGATTGAGATGTAAAACATGAATATAAAAAATCTATGAACTGTAACTTACAGTATTGTCCATTGATACTGTTGATACGATACCATTCAAGGCACTGTTCACTCTAAAGCATGCATAAGTTTGTCAAGCTGTGTGGGTAGCGCCGTACTAAAGACAAAATTTTGCTCCTTTAAGGGAGATTTTTCTATGTAAAAAAGATTTTTCAATCCCACAAGTAAATACATAATAAAAAGTATGAAACCGAATACTAAACCAAACCATAAATATCATAAACATCAATATAAAATAAAGTTATTTTAAAGCTTCTTCATAAAACTAAGTGATATACACAAACATATCAAAGTATCCAAATTTCAAAGTCCAAAAAAATAACAACAATAATATGTTAAAACAATAGAGAGATTGGGTGCTTAATACTGGGCATAAGCAAATAGTGGTTTACGGGTTTTTCTTGTGATTATCCTCTCTTTCTAATTTAATAGATAGTGATATAATTCCATTGTGATATGCTTCCATGTTCGAGAATCAAAAGATATGCTTTTGGATCTCTCTTTTAATTGAATATTGAATATGCATAAATTTTAACATTTATATCAAAGCTTGTGAAGGTTATATTCTATTTTGGGTGTATTTACATGGGAGATGCAATGTTCTTTGTTGTTATATATGTTTTCTCACTTGGAACACACTTTAAGGGTATATGATGAATCACTCATTGTTAGGCTTTTGTTTTTTATTTTTACAATTGCTTGAATATATGTATATATATATGTGTGTGTAAATTTAAAAATTTATGTCAACTGATATAGCCTAGGTTGTGAGAAAACAAACCCCCTAATTCATGAACTCATAAGTTCATATTACTAGTAAATTTTAATAGGGATATTATTTACCGACCACCTTTTTTTTTAGACTTTTTAAAAAATATACAATTTTTTTATTTTTTGGCTTAATTCTACTTGAAGTTATATTTTTTTACACTTTTCCACTTCCGTCTGTTGACCGTTAAGATTTCATTAGTTTTCTTAAAAAATGATGATTTTGGCCCCCAAATTAATACTGTAGGATAAAATTATAATTTTACATTTGGAGGATAAAATTGTCATTTTATTACAAAAACTAACAGAATCTTAACAAGAAAGTGGAAAAGTGCAAAGAAATATAACTTTAGGTGAAATTCAGCTAAAAAATGAAAGAATTGTATATTTTTAAAAAAATTTAAAAAAAAAGGTAGTCGGTAAATAATTTTTTATTTTAATATAATGATTTGTTATCATCATTAGAAAGATAATTCAAAGAGCTTTCCACTGATATGTCGTAACCCGTATGCATAATTTAAAGTTGGATGGAGAAGAAATGAGCCAGTCGAATTTCTAATTGAAATTTAGAAATTTTGGATACAAAGAAGAAAGAAGATGGTGAACAGCATAATTATTCACGACGACTCCACTCTTGGTGGGTTAGTGCACGCCTCTTCACTATATCGAACAACTATTTTCATAAACAAAATCAGCGCATAAATTTGAGTCGCATGCTGGCTGCAGCGTCACCAGAAAATGGTCAGACTAAGTGCGTGTAAACACGTGCCATACAAGGGCGTGACAATTACTTGATGCGCCAGCATAAGCCAGCTCGCTAGTACGAACCAATGCACTAGCACTTAAGCCAACTTGCAGGCTCAGTCAACACATCATTGCTTGCCAAGTTAGACCCACCTGAATTTCTGGCATGGAAATTAATGCATTGCTTTCTCAGACTCCATTTCAGGAGCTGTTAGTGGTGGCCAAGTCAGAATTGTATTTTTTTTTTTATTTTATGATTTAAAATTAATTTTTTATTGACGTCAAATGTATATATTTTTAAATGATTTTAAAATTGTTTTACATGAAATTAATAATTTAAAAGAGAGATGAATTCTGGAAAATATTTTTCCAGAATTATGAGATACAGTTGATAGTGCTGCGCTTCAGTGGAAGTTATTTCAACACATTTGCATACATAGCTCTCCTAATAATGCATGTTCATGAATTATCGAATACCAAAAAAATAATGAGATAATGGATGCTATTTATTTGAAAATGAGCATGTTTGTTCTTATTTATATAAGTGATGATAATGAGGAATATACATACAAATTATAATTATATGTTGTACACCACTAGAAAAATAGTCTTTTGTGACACTTGTCTTGTGTGACATTTTATTAAAAAATATCAGCAATTACATGTATTTGGGCCACTTTGCGTGTTTAACAAATAAGTATCACAAATTGCTGATACTATAGTATTTGTAAATTAATCATCAAAGATCTGTGACACTATGGTGTTAGTAGTTAAAAAAGTAAAATTTAATTTTGTATCTACTAATGATCGAACTAAAGACTTTTAAGCCATAACTTTTTAATTTTAAGCACTAAACCATTAGGCCACGAGTTGCATTTTAATTTTTTAATTAATTAATAAATAAATATTAAAACTTAAAATAAATTACCTAGGAACCATTGATACTATGCCGTTTTTAATGGATGATGTATATGAAACCTAAAATCTAAAAATTTGTGCTAAGTAAACAATCTATTCCACGACTGCCAAAGCTCTTTTCCTTCTCTAAAAGAACCGAAGCTATTTGCCTTCTCTCTTCCTTCTTTTTTCTCTCTCTCTCTCTTTCTATTTTTCTCTCTAACAATGATCTACCTTGAAAGTTGCCTTCGTCAACACCTTGAAAGCCGCCATCCTTAAGCTAAAATATCCCTGAAAAGAAGCTAAAATATCCCTGAAAAGAACCTAGAAAGCATTGTGAATAATTTGGGTAAAGCTAGGGTTTGAAAGTCTGAATCAGTGTTGTGGTAACTCTTTATCTTGTTCTCTATTCTCATTGTTTAAGTGTTTATGTGTTAATTGGTTGATGTTTATTGAGTGCAAATGAGACCTTGCAATTGTTTGGAAATCTAGAATTTTTGTTGTTATAATCTAATTTAATATTTAATAAAATAAATAAAAGGCTGTTGTATTATAGGTCGAATTCAATTTATTAATTGAAAGAATGATTAGAATATGTAATTATGGATTTAAGTTGAATGCAATTTGTTAATTAAAAGAGTAATGGTAATCAACACTCATGGGTTTAGTATATTCTATATATTTCATTTAGTGATGTGTATCAATACCTAAAACTAAAAAAAATTTTAAGCAAAAACCTCAATTCTCCCTCACACCCTATAAACCCATCACACACACACACACACACACACTCTCTCTCTTTCTAGCTAAGACCCTAAACTTACGGTGAAGCCGCCATCGTCAATTGTTCAAGCTCATTATTAGCTATTCAAAGAGACGCTGTCTTCACAGTGTTGAATCCTAAAAGTCATCATGAGGAAAGTATAAAATTATTTAGGCAAAGTCAAGGTTTTAAAAATCGAATCAGCTTCTTGTTAATTTTTTATCTTGCTCTCTCTTCTTATTTTTTGAGTGATTATGTGTTAATTGATTAATGTAGTTACTAAGTGTGATTGAGACTTTGTATTTGCTTGGAAATCTAGGGTTTTGTTGCTTATTAAAGTGAATGATCTTGTTAATTTAGGCTAGAGGTGTTTAATAACAATCCCATCCTCATTTAGGCTAGTGAAATCTTTTTCTTTTCTTAGTGGTTTATGATTTGTAAATCATTGAGTTATGGTAATAAAAATGATGAATTAGGGATTTTAGTTTGTGAATCACCTCATCATTTTAGTCTATGGCTTCAAGTTCTCAAGTTTATACTTTTGGATATTTCAAGAGTAAAAGGCAAGGTTATTGTTTACTTTTATGCCTAATTTTAATTTAAACATGGGGATTGATAATATTCAAGTTGCTAGAAACTTGATTTTGAGGTGAAAAGTTAATTAATAGTTTAAGAAATTATGCTAGAATTTGAGGATTGATAGACTGTTGTTGTAAACTTTGTTGCTTCAAAACTTGACTAAATGACTTTTAATGATTTGAAACTTTGAAAACTAAATTTAAATGTGAACATTTCAGTTATGGAAATTTTAGAATGAATTGGGTTTATATTTAATTTTTAATGGATTTCTTAGTATGGTTGGTTGTTGTCTGATTTTATTGGAAATTACTTATGTATCATGTTTGATATTGCAAACCATAGTCTAACAATGCCCAAATAAGTTGAAATTCGAATAATTGAACTTCTATATGCATACTTCAAATTTGGAAAAGTTTATTTTGGTTGAACTTATAATTTATTTTTAATGATTTTTCAAACTTTATTGCCTCTACAGTAACTTATTTTGACAAAACTATTCATTAATCTTTGATCCTATCAAACACTGGTCTAATGATATCAGAATGACCTCAAATTTTAATATATTGTTGAGTTATATGTCCACTTAAAATCTGGAAAGTATCATTATGATATATTTAGTCTTTTAAATTTAACAAATATTCAAATACCTACTGCTATTACAGTTTCATATATAGTTTTGACTTATATAGTTTTATCATGTGAGAAGCTAATGTTAAATTATAGTGCATTGACACGTCTAACTATGTTCTGTAAGTTTCATAACATTCTTAATAGTATTGAATTAAAGAAAATCTTAAATTAAAGTTTTCAATGTTTCCTATTAAATTTGATTAGTGATAAATCTACTCACTTGTAATACTTTTCAAAAGAAAAATATGTGTCAATACTGTGAATTGGAGTGGTAGAAAAAGTACCAAAGGCATAAATCTCTTTTCATTATATTTGGGACTATTCTTAAAGGTTAGTCTTTTATTTTTTGTTTTTTATTGAATTGATTTAACTTAAATATTAGGCTGATTATTGATTTCTGGATGTTATAGTGCATTTCATGCATTAATTTTGCATTGTTTAATCCCTTTAATATCAATGTTTTGCACTCAATAGTTGTGATTTACGTGTGTTTTATTTTTATAGGTGCAATTCTATTGATTAGTGCTAAATTAAGCTACAAGATGATGTTTGAGGATGAAATGGCTTCTTGGAGAAATTGTTAATTTCAGAAGCAGTTTGTTGATAAGGCGTGGGCGCGTGACAGTCGATTTCAGAAGAAGTTTGTTGATAAGGCGTGGGCGCGTGCTATCAATTGCGGACTTACGTTTTTATTTCTTTTTAAACGTGTTTTATATTTTCACTACTCTTGTAAGTTTAGATAAGATTTTAGATATTTTTATCTTTATCCTTTTTAAGAAAACTATAAAAGAGGAGATAAAGAAGGATTAGAGGAGGATTAGAATTGAATTATTAATTGTTTTTATCTTTTTTAGGGTTTTCTCTTTTTCTCCATGAGGAACTAAACTTATTTTTCTGGTTGAAGGTTAATGAAGCTTTGATTCACCATTACTGTGAGATCTTTCTTGTGCTTTTAATTGTTTTATTGCTTTTTGGGTATTTGTTTATTCTCTGAATTATTGTCATGATTATCTTTGTTAATTAGATAATTGGCCACTATTTAATTATCAATTTAATCTACTGCTAATTGAAAGATTCATCGTATGAAGATTTTGATGTTTGTGGCAAATAACATAGCAGTGCGTTGTGTTATGGGAATAAATAATCTAATTTAAATGAACCATCGTATGCGTTTGTTAATTAGGATTTGGGTCTCTTTAGTTTTTCAGGCTGTCAATTGATTAAATCTTATGATCGTATCTAGGATTGTCTATTGATTAGGGAAATAACCAACGGTCGTACCTTGGTTATCGACTAATTAAGGAGAGATTGGCTATTAGAGTGTTTCAGTAGCTATAACCGGTCTATTCATAAGCAGTAATGATTTATAGTTGTATCGATGATCAGTAGTTGAATCAAAGCTGAATTAATTCCTTCAACCAGAGTTTTCTCATTTTGAATTACACCTTTAAATTGCATTCTTATTAATTTAAATTGATTTTTATTATTTTCAACAATCCCCCAGTTTACATTTTCATTTTTAATAAGGATTTAATAATTACCAGTCTCTGTGGACACGACCCTGCTCAATCACTATATACAATCTTGTTTAGAGTAGGTTTTTATATTTGCTAGCTTCGACACCCATCAAATTTTGGCGCCGTTGCCGGGGATTGGTGTCATTTATTTAATCTTTTTTACGTTTTACTTGGTTTATGGTTCGTTCTTCTCGTACAGGTACACTTTCGTTTGATCCTGAAATTGAGAAGACAGCTCGTCGGCTAAGACAGCAGGCCAAGCGAGATAAGCAACGATCCTCGTCACCTTTGCTTTCTAAAACAGATACAGTGTTTGATTTTGTTGAATCATCTAGCGATTTTGAAGAACAAGCTATGGATAGAGCTGCACCTGCAGAAAGAACTCTTCGAGAGTTAGCTGAACTAGATCTGAATCAGCAACCACTCTGCATTCAATATGCGGACCTGGAGGTAAATTTTGAATTAAAATCTGGTCTTATTCATTTATTGCCCAAGTTTCACGGTTTTGCAGGTGAAGATCCTCATAAACATCTCAAGGAGTTTCATGTTGTGTGTTCAAGCATGAGGCCTCAAGGTGTAACTGAAGAGCAAATTAAGCTGCGAGCTTTTCCTTTCTCTTTAGATGGGCTAGCTAAAGATTGGTTGTATTACTTGCCTCCTGGTTCAATTACAACGTGGAATGACTTAAAGAAGCAGTTCCTTGAAAAGTATTTTCCTGCTTCAAGAGCTGCCAACATCAGAAAAGACATTTGTGGTATCAGACAACTTCTTGGGGAGACTTTGTATGAGTATTGGGAGCGATTCAAACAATTGTGTGGCAGTTGTCCTCAGCATCAGATTTCTGATCAACTTCTCATTCAATACTTTTATGAAGGACTTTCATTGATGGATAGGAGTATGATAGATGCTGCTAGTGGAGGTGTGTTAGTGAACAAGACCCCTACTCAAGCAAGGGAATTGATTTCAAACATGGCTGCCAATGCGCAACAATTTGGCAATAGACAAGATCTCACTTCGAGGAAAGTGAATGAGGTAAGTACTTCTTCTATTGATCAACGTTTAGATAAACTTACCTCTCTTGTGAAAAAGTTTGTTGTAGGTAATGTGCAACAGGTGAAGACATGTGGCATTTGTTCCAATATGGGTCATTCAACTAATATGTGTCCTACACTTCAAGAAAAACCCTTCGAACAAGCCAATGCAGTTGGAGGATTTCCGGGCATGCCTCAGAGGAGATATGATCCTTATGCACAAACATATAACCCAGGATGGAAGGATCATCCCAACTTCAGCTATGGAGTTAGGCCGTCGGGATTTCAACAACAATACCCACCAAGACAACAATTCCAACCAGTTCCTCCTCGATCGAAACTCCAAGTCAGGTATGTCTCTTGAAGAGATTGTTAAATCACTTGCAACTAACACTCAACAATTTCAGCAGGCAACTACAGCAAGCATTCAAAATTTGGAGAACCAAGTGAGCCAACTAGCAACTACAGTGAGCCGCTTAGAGTCTCAAGTATTAGGGAGATTACCTTCACAACCAGAGGTGAATCCAAAACAAAACGTTAGTGCTGTCATCCTTAGAAGTGGGAAGGAGTTGCAAGAGCCTAGAAAGAAAGTGACAAAGAACTTAGAAAATGAGCTTGAGAAGGAGGAATTGATGCCTCAATCTCAAGATGCGCCACCTAGCAAAGCGAAACCCCTACCTGTGGTGATACCTCCTCCATTTCCAAGTCGGTTTGCAAAATCCAAGAAGGAAGAACAAGAAAGAGACATCTTTGAGACATTTCGCAAGGTTGAGGTAAATATTCCTTTATTAGATGCTATAAAACAAATACCTCGCTATGCTAAATTCCTTAAGGAACTTTGCACCTCCAAGAGGAAGTTGAGAGGAGATGAAAGAGTTCACATGGGGGAGAATGTTTCCGCCGTTCTCCAAAAGAAACTACCTCCTAAGTGCAAGGATCCAGGTATGTTTACTATCCCTTGCAAAATTGGTAGTGTTAGAGTTGAGAAGGCTATGTTAGATCTAGGAGCTTCTATTAATGTCATGCCTCGTTCCATTTATTCATCTTTGAATGTTGGTCCATTGAAAGAAACTGGCGTGATAATTCAACTAGCTGATAGGTCTAATGCATATCCTGATGGGGTATTAGAAGATGTCTTAGTACAAGTTAATGAATTAATTTTTCCTGCTGATTTTTATGTACTTGATATGGAAGATGATAATTCTTCTAATTCTGTTCCAATTTTGTTAGGAAGGCCTTTTCTTAAGACTGCTAGGACTAAAATGGATGTACATAAAGAGACTATTACTATGGAATTTGATGGAGAGGTTATAGAGTTCAATATGAATGATGCCATGAAATATCCTAGGGATAAACAGTCGGTATTTTCTGTGAATGTTATTGATCCTTTAGTACAGGAAGTTTTTGATTTGGACATTGAAGATTCATTGGTAATTGCTTCAAACAACAGCTTGAGCATCAAAGGATTGCAAAAGGATGAAAGAGAGTTTGTTTTAAATTCTGCATTGCAAGAGTTGGAGGAGATTCAAAATGAGTCCTACGAGAGTTCACGACTTTACATGGAGAGGATGAAAACATTTCACGACAAAATGATTTTGAGAAAAAAGTTTTCTGTTCGTCAAAAAGTTCTTTTTTTTCATTCTAAACTTAAACGTTTTCCTAATAAACTACGCTCTCAATGGGTTGGACCTTTTATTGTTACTAATGTTTTTCCTCATGGTGCAGTCGAGATTCGGAGTTTGACCTCTGACAAAATTTTTAAAGTTAATGGTCATCGCTTAAAACCTTTTTATGAAGGTTTTTTGGCGAATATTGCGAAGGAAGTGGCTCTTGAGAGTCCCATTTATGGAGATTGAGGCATAAATATGTCTAGCCGAAGACATAAAACAAAGGCGCTTTTTGGGAGGCAACCCAAAGGATTTAATATTTATTTTAAATTTTTATGCATATTTTGTTTTTTGTTTTGATTTAGATTGTTTAAATAATATCTATACTTATTTTGGCCAGAAGAAATTTTTGGTTAAGGCATGCCCATGCCTTAACTAATAAGTACTTCTGCCTTTAGTTTATTACAGTATGTTATAAGGCGTGCCCACGCCTTAACTAATAAGTATTTCTATTTTTAATTTATTATAGTAGTTATTAAGGCTTGCCCATGTGCTTAATAAAAAAGTTCTTCTGTAATTTTTAGAGTTTCAACTGTTTATTTTAGTTTTTATTTTATTGTTTCTATTTTTAATTTTATAAAAAAAAAAAAAAAAAAACCTAACTGATTTTGTGCTTCAATTTTCAGCAACCACAAGCCGTTTCATCACTCTCCACGAATGATCTGCAGCGCCTCTCAACGATTTCCAGCCGCGATCCAGTCCAGCAATCTTCACGACTTCCAGCCACGTTGAAATTCAGAGCCCACGCACGCCAGCCACAGTCACGATCCAGACAAGCCACTCCGATCAAGTTCCTGCAGCCATGACAACCACTCTCATTGCTCTAAAGTTCCAGCAGCCACCTACGAGCTTCAGCCTACCACAAGTCATGCACACCATCCACGCTCAGATCCATTCCAGTCACAACCCGCGACGCCAATTTGCTGTTCCACCCACCATTTTCACCAAGCCCATCGACGATATGGGGACAATTCAGGACGTTTTCTTTACCTTTAATCTTTTTGTTCCTATGTTTTATTTCGTTATGTGAACTGTGATTATCATACATTGGGGACAATGTATGTTCCTGGTGTGGGGGAGTATTTGTGCAATATTAATGTTAGGAAGTGTTATTTTGTTGCTTTTGAGATGATTTTGAGTAGCATTCTTGGTTGCATCATTTTCATTTTTATTTTCTTTTCTTTTATGAAATCGTTTTTGTTTCATTTTGCTCATCCTCGAATGATTTTGGAGTTAGTGTTATTTTTCTTAGATGAGAGTTGAGATGCATGAATAGATTCAAGTTTTGATTAGCTTGGTCTTAGTTGCTTAAATGAATAACTCACCACTATTGATAGTTTATTCATTTGATGAGTGCATATCATTTGATGGTAAATTCACCAATTTTGAGAGGATTTGAGCCTATGAGCAACCACTTTGCTCTAATTATTTTTGTTGAGTGAATATCAATCTTAGTTTGTCTATTCTAGAACTTGCTTTGTTATGCATGTTGAAGCCGCATTACGGGATTTTATGCATTAAAATGATAAGGGCAAACCTCTTTCCATTTTTCTATTTTCACATTTCTTTTCTTTTTCTCCACTCGAAGATCTTTATTTGTTTTAATTTGTTACCTTTGTTTGATCCTTAACCATCTACTTCTCTACATCTACTTACCCATTTACCTATTTTTTTTTTTTAGCCTTAATTTGAGGAGATTTTTGAACTCATTGTTTGGATATATTTTGTTGCTTTTGCTACCTTGAATAAAAGTTTCTCAAGTACATCAAATTGCATTATGCTTGAATAAAATTGTGCAAGATTCATCGGAAAAAAAAAAAAAAAGAGAGATGAAAAAAAAAATGAAAAAAAAAGAAAAAAAAAACACAAAAAAAAAACTCTTGACGACTTCAGCAGCAATAAACATTTTGATGTCATAAGGTTCATTCAATGGGTTCATTCTTCTCATTTTGATCTCTTTTTCTTCTATAGATCTTTCTTTTTCATTCAATCCATTAGCCCCATTACAACCCTATTAAAACCCTTAGATATTTTGCATTTAATTCATGTTTTGTGATTGAGATGTGATATATGAGCAAGCTTATGGTAATAGCATTCTTTGATTTGATTTGAGTGCATAAATGATACCCTAAACACTTTGAGTGCATGGAGTGAAATCAATAAGAGAGCTATTAAATTTTGTTGCATTTGGATTTTGAAAAGATTGTCTTGGTGGTTGAGTGACTTTATGCTAGCTTCTGAGATTCTATGCTTTGAAATCCTTGTCTCTTGAATGTTGATTGATTCAAATCCTTGAGGTGCGCTTGCTTAAAACTGTTTTCGGATGAGTTGGAATGAGAATTGAGGGAAGATTTGGGATTATTCTTGAGTTATATGCTTGAGGACAAGCATTATCTTGGTGTGGGGGAATTTGTTATAGTGCATTTCATGCACTAATTTTGCATTGTTTAATCCCTTTAATATCAATGTTTTGCACTCAATAGTTGTGATTTACGTGTGTTTTATTTTTATAGGTGCAATTCTATTGATTAGTGCTAAATTGAGCTACAAGATGATGTTTGAGGATGAAATGGCTTCTTGGAGAAATTGTTAATTTCAGAAGAAGTTTGTCGATAAGGCGTGGGCGCGTGACAGTCGATTTCAGAAGAAGTTTGTTGATAAGGCGTGGGCGCGTGCTATCAATTGCGGACTTACGTTTTTATTTCTTTTTAAACGTGTTTTATATTTTCACTACTCTTGTAAGTTTAGATAAGATTTTAGATATTTTTATCTTTATCCTTTTTAAGAAAACTATAAAAGAGGAGATAAAGAAGGATTAGAGGAGGATTAGAATTGGATTATTAATTGTTTTTATCTTTTTTAGGGTTTTCTCTTTTTCTCCATGAGGAACTAAACTTATTTTTCTGGTTGAAGGTTAATGAAGCTTTGATTCACCATTACTGTGAGATCTTTCTTGTGCTTTTAATTGTTTTATTGCTTTTTGGGTATTTGTTTATTCTCTGAATTATTGTCATGATTATCTTTGTTAATTAGATAATTGGCCACTATTTAATTATCAATTTAATCTACTGCTAATTGAAAGATTCATCGTATGAAGATTTTGATGTTTGTGGCAAATAACATAGCAGTCACGTTGTGTTATGGGAATAAATATTTTAATTTAATTGAACAATGGTATTCTTTTGTTATTTAGGTTTTGGGTCTCTCTAGTTTTTCGGTCACAATTGATTAAATCTTATGATCGTATCTAGGATTGTCTATTGATTAGGGAAATAACCAACGGTCGTACCTTGGTTATCGATTAATTAAGGAGAGATTGGCTATTAGAGTGTCTCAGTAGCTATAACCGGTCTATTCATAAGCAGTAATGATTTATAGTTGTATCGATGATCAGTAGTCGAATCAAAGCTGAATTAATTCCTTCAACCAGAGTTTTCTTATTTTGAATTACACCTTTAAATTGCATTCTTATTAATTTAAATTGATTTTTATTATTTTCAACAATCCCCCAGTTTACATTTTCATTTTTAATAAGGATTTAATAATTACCAGTCTCTGTGGACACGACCCTGCTCAATCACTATATACAATCTTGTTTAGAGTAGGTATTTATATTTGCTGGCTTCGACACCCATCACTGGAGTTTGCAATTGATTTGAGTTTTACATTAGTGTTTTGTGTTTGTTTGAGTTTTACATCCTAGTTTAAGACTTTGAAGGCTTTTAAGAAATTATCTTGGATGATGAGCATGAGTAACTGCTTGAAAATTAATTTACTATATCAATTATCTATTTAGGGCAGTGTATTAATTTTAAGAACTATGGATTATTCCATTAATATTCTAGTAAAAGATTATTTTACATATGCATGTCTTAATATATAAAATTATATTTTAAAATTTGCTTTCCTTTTTTCCTTTCTAGGTTGAGGAAAAATGTTTAAAGTGATTTTGGGTGACGATGTCAATGAAGTTAAAGCAACATTACTTGTGAATGTAAATATATAATGATTATATTTTTATTCTATTTTTATTTTTTTTATCTTCTGAGAGTTTTATATTCAGGCAAAACTAATGAATGCTTAATTACAATTTAGGGTGATATTCTTTTAATGGTTCACGTGATTAGATTTAAGTAGTATAATAAATCTCATACTCATTTTATAAAGGTTTAACTAAGTTTGCAAAATATTACCTTTTTTTATAGTAAAGATTTTGGAACGAACTCTCAAATTATTGAAACATTTTATATCCAAACTTTATTATGCCTAATATAAATATAGAGATTCACAATTATTTTATACCTAATTTAAGGCAACTGTAGTTTAAGAGCTTATTTTTTGCCTTGTTAAATAAGCTTTTATAATGAATCAATTGAGAAAATGAGTGGTGATTTGTTTATAATAGAGCATTTGTGATAGCTTTTAACTATGCATGAAAATCATTTGATGTATGTAGGTAGAGTAACATGCTTGTGTTGAAACTAGATATCACATTGAAAACTTCTTGTTTGTTATAATTTATTATATATATAACTGTTACCAAAAGAGAATAAATTTAGTGATCCCTTTTTTCTTATATATATAATTGAATAAACTATTTATCTTAGTTACTTTTAACGAAATAAGCTACGGCTTTCTTGTTCGCTGATTTTCCTTTGAAATAACTGAGTTTATTTGTAAATAGCTTATAAGTATTTGTTTTTTGGAACGAAATAATTTTATTTCTATTAATTGTTGTTTCTCTAATAGTTGGGTATTGGTAGCTAATTTTTTTTTCTTTTCCGTGTATTTATATGCAAATTTGATCAATGTGTTTCAAGTGTTTCTTCCTCAACTTTCGTTATATCTTAACCTGCACAGTTTATTGGATGAAGAAGCTACTGGTGTGATAACATCATTACACTACTTATTTTCAAAGAGTGAAAGGCAATTATCCTTCTTAATTTACCTTTTAGATTTATTAAATTTAGCCACAAATAATAGGCATTTGATTGAATGGTAGAAATTTTTATGTATTCAATTTTGATTATCCAGTTATGAGAGTAGGATATCTCCTATCTTGTTTACTAAAGTATTTGAAATTTGTAATATATACTAATAAAATTTAAATATGAAATGAAAAATTTTGTAATATGAATATTTTTTTTTTAATTTTGTGGTGCCTTTTCATTTTACCAATAAATCAATAGGCATGATCAACTATAATTTTTGATTTTTTTAAATAAACTAAATAGTGAAACCATGGTAACTGTAATCATAGACACTAACAAAATATCAACAATTACTAACATTATGGTGTCATAATATTAGTGATATTGTAGTAATAGTAATCATTGATACCATATTCATGATACTACAAAGAAGTGTCACTATTTTTCTGACTGCCAAATTACTGAGATAATAAATAAGTGTCACTACAAGTAATTATTGACATTATTCTAATGCCAATAAGGACCATTTTTTAGTAGTGGTATGCTTATTAGAGCTTGATGTAGTAATGTGAATTTATGCATACCTAGAAAAAATCTATTAAAAATGTGATTAAAACCTAAGAAAACTTGGTATTTGAGTGGGATATCCATACTCATCAGTTTCTTGAAAATATTCCAAGTACATTATTAACGTAAACAGATGTATGAAGGTTGCTTTATTCCCATTATATTTATAAATTCCTATAAGAGTTATATTATTATTATTAAGATTCTAGGAATAAATAACAGTTAAACTAATGTTTTGCACAAGCGTCAACAACTTTTCAATTCCACTTCTTGTATTAAATTATCATTAATTTAGTTTATGTTTGCGGCGAAATATATATATTGAATGTGTGTTGATAAAGTGAAATCATGCTAGCATTGATTGTCTCTTAATTGAATTTATTTTATGTTTTGGAATGAGTTGTGTACTAATTGAATATCGAGACTATTGAGACTCTAAACAAACACCATTTTTGCGCTAAAGCATACCACTTTTACTCAAAATATAAGGAGCATTTTATGAGGATTTGCCACAGCCTAACATTACTCACATCTTGTTACTGAGCAACATGAATTATACTCCACCATGCTTGTACAAGAGAGCTTGAATTTTCTAGATACCTGTTAGGTCTAGGTAATAAAAGTCCAACCTTATAGTTGGGATAATATGGGAGTTTATATGACACGTAACTTTAGGGATTTGAAGGCTAATGCCAAAAGGCCACTAAAACCTTCTGCTTAAATATGTGTTGCTTCGATCTCATAGATGAATGATTAAAAGTATAGCTAATATGCTTCTATTTAAGTATATAAACTTAAGTCCAATGGTAGAAGTCTAGAAGATGATCGTCTAAAGGCAGCTGATGTTTTTATGATTTACTTGGTACGAAAGAGTTTGGCTCGTATACAACAAGATACTTCAAGCACAAGAGAGCAGGTGACCTCTACTAGTAGCAGTTAAGGACTCGATCCTAGTTTAAGTTACCAAATTGCTAGAAAAAGCTAAAGGAGGCGAGCATATTGGCACATAGAAGGGCAATATGTGGATGGCTACTCACTATTTGGATGAATTTGTGTTATTTTGCTTGTGATTGTATTGAGCAGAAATAGATTAACAATAAACCATCATGACTAGAGATCATAAAAACGTTTTGGTGAATTTTATTGAATTTCGTTTTCATTATCAAAGAAAAAGACATATATATAGCGATAACCGCATTGTAGAGGTCGACAATATAAGCATCTGCAAGTTGACATTATGGGTCTTTATGTTTCTAATGATTGATATAAGTCAAAAATTCAACGAAACTTGGTCATATTCATTAAACCTTTAAGATCAAAATATTTACTTTTGGGAGTTTGTCTAACTAATTTTTGAAGGTTTGTTTTATAAAAAGTTATTCACTTTACACCATTTGACTGCTGTTTAAGTACTTAATTAATCTTTTACATAATGAGTCACGCACTATTCTAGTTGTAAATGGGTAAAGTACCTAGCCATAATTATCTGCAACCTAAGGTCTGCAACAAAATACATTGAATAAAGACACGGGTTTGTGTTCAATAATAAACGAATGGCTAAGACAGTGACAAAGTGAGGAACCAGAAATGTCAAACTTTTGAAATCGTAAGCATTAGAGAAGTTAATAAAGATATATATCAAATTAGGAGTTAGATTATCAACAGAATCATAAGATTATCCGAATAACGATATTATTTTTAGCTACAAATTGAGCATAGATTATATTTACTTGGAAATTTTAATCTGAGAAACAGCAGACACTTGATGAATTGGCTCCACTAAATAACTCAATCAATGGATCCTTATAAAAGAATCCCATATTGTCTTTTAGAGATTAAAAGGAAAATTTTCATTATTACTTTATATCGCAATGATGAGTTATGATTATTTCCATAGGACTCTCGCTCTAAGTACTAATGAATTATAGATGAAAGCATTTTTTAATAGATAGAGTTGCTGAAAGGCGAATATGTATGCGACATGGTTGATTAATTATCTCTAAATCAATGAACTACTGCAAACAATTGGGTTATGCATGTGTAAAGCAAAATGGCACGAGTACAATCATAAGGATTGATTGATCGTTCAAAGTTATGCCCAAAAAGTATAAACTAAATAAAGACTCTTGTTTTGATTAAAAGGATTCTCTAAAGTAATCAGTTTTGGTCAACATTGCACATACACTTTGAAATGTATCAAATGGACATAATAAGTGCATCTTAATAGAGAATTGGAGGAAGAAATATACATAAAGAACAACCAGAGGTTGGTGTTGCCAAAGGATTTGAGCGCATAGTCTGTATAATCAAAAGAATCTTCCCAAATACCTTAAGCACATAGCTTGCTTGGTTTAAAATGACTACACATGTATTTTAGCTATAATATTCCTCTAAATAATGGCATTTTAAGTTTCGTCAAGCCTTATTCTATTAGGAGTCTTGGATAATTGAAAATTGCAATTGTATTTTGCATGTGGACGATAGTATCGGATGACTGTAAACAAAGAATAATTTGTCAAAACCATTAGTGTTGACCATCCAATGAAATATAGGCACAGTTGCCAATATTGTAAGAGTTTGAATCCAAATAGAATCCATTAAAAAATTTCTAAATTTGACACAAGAGTTATATTTACATTAGAAATATTCTTAAAAAATTCAAAATGGCAAATTGGAAGCCAAATGGACACTTCTATAGAGAATGATACGTGCTTACCTTAACATGTGCCTACTATACTCTAGAATAGAGAAATACATGGGTATTGTTCATTATCATAATGCCAATAAAAATCTCATGTACATGGGTATGTATAATACTTGATATATACTAGTAAGGAGATACCATTCCAACGTTAGATGAAGAATTGAATTGTTTAAAGAGGATCTTAGCATACCTCTATGGCACTACGAACTACTCTTTGTATGAAGTGGAAATTTACCCTTGAGTGCCAAGGGATATGGCGACCTAGTTAAGTGAAAATTGACCTCAAGATATATACACGCATCTTTGTATGATATTAGTGCTATTAGTTAGAGTAGTAAGATAACATACATGTATAGCTTTATCAATAGTGGGAGCTATATTTGTACACTTATTTTAGTGGCTATGATAGAGACCATTTGTCCGGTAATTTTTAAAAGAATCTTGAGATTGTCAGAAGTGCTTAGAGACTAGTGACTGAAAATGGTAACCAAACAAAAGTTTCTTATATAGAGGATATTTTTGTACCATAATAAAATCCAAACACATATGAGGAAGTGGCACTGCAATATGTATCTACGCACAAAATGTCTTATAGATTGCTAGTGGATATCAGACTAGAGATGCCTTCTCATCACAAGCTTGATGTTCTTCAGGGATCTATTGACAATATTGCCGCAGACTAATTGTTAGATATTCTTGCATCACTATGTTGTTATAAAGTAGTTGTTTCTTCGTTTAGTATTTAAGATGTAAAGTTAGCGCAATTATACACATAATATCGTGAAAGATGTGTCATTAGGTTGAAACTAGCTTTCTTACATGAACAGTTACTTTAGTTGCTATAAGAATAAGCTGGGATAAGACACATAAAATTGGAAGACAATTAGATATGTGGTTAATTGTCATAAAACTTATGTAATTCTAAAGAGTGAGCCACCTTGACTAGGTCAAGATGAGGTCCACATTTATGGAAACCTTATTTAAGCTAGGCATGAGTTTAGTAATTTGGTTACTTAATTATACAGTGAACAATTACACATATGCTCTTAATTAAAAGAGAATTCATAATAATGCATGTATCATATGGCTTGTGCTACTGTGATCGATAAGGAAAATAAATGAAGAAAATGAGTGAATGAATCTCTACTTGTCTAAGTTCTTTCGAGGTTAAATAATTGAATCCCTACTTTCTCATTATGTAAGATTTTTGGAGGTAAAATAATACCACAACCGGTATCCTTAGTCACCATCAACCATAGTTTGAAGTGAAAGATTAACGCTTTTTATTTTATCATGTTATCTATAGCTTTGACATTATGTGGTTTATAAAACAGATCTAAAAATTAATTATTTTACAACTACAAGATATGAATAGGATGGGAAGATTTATTTTTCTTACATCAAACTTTCGTATTCATCGGTCAATCGATTGTAGAATCCACTTAGGGATATATGCAATTATTATTACATAGAGCTCATGAAGTCAAACATATCTTTTTAAGCACATCTGTTATTGAGGGGTTAATTATAGTTGGATTGAAATAGCAAATAATAAAATCTAGAAAATATGGTAAACAAATTTCTAAATCGCTATTGCATATAATTGAGATTTCTTGCTATTTAAAGCTGTATTTATATTATTCATTGGCCACAAATTACATTTGCTTGATGGTACTACATCTAACTTCAGGCTGAATTACTCTTATTACTCTGTTTACAATGTCCATTATGTAGAGTGGGAGATGTCGGAACCTACGATGGACTAGACTAGACGGTCCAACATAAAGAACAATATAGAAGCTTCTTTATATAGAGTTCTATAAAACTATTGTACTTTTAATTAGATTCTAAGAGCTATCAGATCTTTTGGTTAACCTCTTCATGAACTTTTATATAAACACACCTATTGTATCTTAAATACATACATAAAAAATAGATAAGAAATATATAGATACTTATCAAATAATACATAGAAACCTACCAAACTTGTGGATGTGTGAAAATGAGAGAAAAGAGGTAGTGGGCTCTTGCAATATGATCGAAAGGAATTTTCTTTTTCATGATTATCCTTTGATCATAAGCAAATAGTGACATGAGGATTTTCCTTGTGATTATTCTTTGTCTCTAATTAAATAGAAACTGACGTAACCACTTTGTGATACACTTTTGCATTCAAGTTTCAAAAGGTTTCCTTTTGAATCTTAATATTAATTGTATGTTAAATATGCATGCATTTTGATTTCAAAAAAAAATTATCAATGACATATTACTTGTTATGTTTGTTATGAACATATATAGTGTAAGCGATGTAGAGCAAGAAATTGAAAAAATCCTAATTAGATTAAAATTTATAATATTTAGGAATCCTTATCAAACTTGGAATAGTTTCCTTATTATCTTAAGTTAGGACTTTGTTTTCCTTTCTAGTTTAGAACTTTTATTTTCCTTCTACTTCATGATTTAGGATAATTACTACTAGTATAAATAGCCATCTCTTGTAGCCTTTAAAGGTAGATTTTTTAGTTCAATAATATTCTTAGTTTTCAAATCTCTATGTGAGTATTTGAGTTTAGTTAATTCTCAATATTCTACGAAATCAACGAGTCTTAACCCTTCGATGCGCAGAATTCTTTTGAATCAACGTGAATTTAATTTATTCATTTATTCCAGCATTCTTTAGAATCAACATGATAATTTAAACTATAAACTTCTGCTGCATCAGTTTGGTATCAGAGCCAAAACTTAGTTCTAAACTATCCTCAATACCTATCTTTTTTTTTTCCTTTAAACCTAGTAGCTTTCAAAAAAAGAGCAAAAAAAAAAAACTGAAATAGAAACGATAGCCACATCGCCATTGTCCATAGCTGCTAGCGTTAGTTTTCCATTACCGATCTGGTCAAAACCACCACCATTCGGACCAGAAATCACTGGCCATCAAATCCAAAGCAAGTACCACCGTCGATTGGCCACAGAACACTAAAAAAATCACAAAAACCACTGCGTTAATTGCCGTCGTTGTTCGTCGAATTCCACTCATGTTGGCTATCATTACCACCACCAATCAAATCCTGTCCATCAATTGAACCTCTCTCATCATTTCCTGCCGCCAATTGACGAATTGATCGCCGACAATCAAAACAAAATACATACCTGCCGCCTTTAGTTTTTAATTCCAGCCAAAACATCACTTTTTCGAGCAAACCACCACCACCATCATACTCACCGACCCTAAATCTTTCAGGTCTAGCCATCCTTGACCAGATTTCTTACCATTATCACCGAAAACCAAAACTTTCACCTAAATACCATTTTACCTAAAATTTTGATTAATTTTCAATTTAGCCCCAAGACCTTTTTTTTAAGCAAATTGAGAAATGCCACCAACAAAAGCCTGTGATGCCTCTCATGCTACAACTTACAATCAGGATGATGTTTTAAGAGATGAAGCCCTAGCTAACATGACAGCCCGAATTGATAAGTTAATTGCACCAATAACTCAAATGATAGAGTTACTTACTAAACGTCATCATGCACCAGAACGCAAAGACAAATCAAGTGAAAACTTCACTAACCCATTCTCTGGGCATCGAGATAGAACTGATTCTAATGACAATAAAAGATGGGAATCTGGATTGAGGATTTATATTCCTGAATTTTAAGGAAGTGGTCAACCAGAAGAATTATTGGACTGGATTAACGTCATTGAGGACGTTTTTAAGTACAAGGAAATTCATGATAACAAACTACTTTCACATGTCGCAACTCTATTTTGTGGAAGAGCAGTAGCTTGGTGGCAACAAGCAAAGCTCACAAGGATAAGGCAAGGTAAAAAAAAAGATCAACTCTTGGGAAAAGCTGAAGAAACACTTACGTGGAGCATTCTTGCCTTATAATTACGCCAAACTGTTGTATCAACAACAATAGAATTTAAGGTAAAGTAATCAATTAGTAGATGATTATACCACAGAATTTCATTAGCTAGTAGCAAGTAATGACTAAACAAAGACAGAAGAACAACATCAAGTTTCCCAATATATTGGAGGCCTACAATCCCAATTTCAAGATCAGTTGAATATGATCTTATGACTAAATTGGTTTTCGAGTTGAAAATGCTTGATTTTTTGAGAATATTGAGTTTGCATAAGGTGATACAGTTAGGGACTTCGTCTTTAAAGGGGAATATGTTAAGAGAAGGGTTGAGAATGTCCAACTAAGGGAGAGCTTTATAAGGCTAATGAGAAGAAACTAGACTCAAGAACAGTAAATCACTATTTTATTAGATACTTTAAAAGATCCCAGGAGTATAAGCTTTATGATCCTATGATTACTTAATCCATATTCTATCTTAGAAGCACACCAACAAGCTTTGCAATTGGAGAAACAATTTAGTTGGTGTACTAGTGACTTAAACTTTTAGGGTTCTCAAAGTATTGTTTGTGATAATTCCAACTCGACTTCCTAATTCTGCAGTTTCACTCCTCCAAATCATCCAAGTAAAACTAGTAAATTTAGTGAAATCGATGAAAGCAGCAAAACCCAATCCTCAAGTTCGGGATTATGTTATTTTAATTATGGAGAAAGTGGGCATCGAATGATAGAGTGTAAGAAGAGAGGAAAGTATGACAAAGGCTTATTCATAGGCATTGAGAAAAGTGAAGACTACCAAGAGGAAGAAATTGAAGAGTTCTCTAAAGTGCCAACTGGTAGTGCATAATCTGTTGAAGAACATGGTGATAGCAAACCAATGTTGATCGTAAATTGCATATTTTTCACTGCTAAGGGACAAGATAAAGACAAGTGGTTATGACAAAGTATTTTTCAGACTACTTGCACAATTTGGGAAAAAGTACGCTGTATGGTCATAAACTCGGGCAGTTACGGGGATGTCATTTTGAAAAAAGATGTAACAAATCTAAATTTAAAAATAGAACCTCATCAAAATCCATACAAGCTCACATGGCTGAAGAAAGGAAATCAAGTGACAGTATCAAAACATTACTTAGTCTCCTTATCCATTAGATCAATCTATAAATACCAAATTTAGTGTGATGTTATGGCTATAGATGCATGTCATTTATTACTGGGCAGACCTTGACAGTATAATTGAAACATAATGCATGATGGAAAAAGAAGCACCTATAGATTTATGTTTAATAACACTAAGATTGTTCTCCTACCTAATAAGGAGCTCACTCTTAAACAAGACTTAAATAATTATTTGTTAAGTAAGAAGCAATTTATAGATGTTGTAAGAGAAGACAAAGAAGGTTGTGATATTTTTCAACGGTTAGTGGATTGTAAGAAGAAATTATTTTTCCTCAACTATGATGAAATTAACATGAACAAAACGAGAAGGTATTAGAGAAATTGTTGATAGAAGAATTTATTTTACTCCATTGGAGTGATTATCCGGACATCATTACAAAAGTTGGAAACTTCAAAGTTCATTATCTACATCGAAGCTCTATCTTGAAAATCAATTCTTACACATGAAGATATTCGGAGACTACAACACGCAAAATTTGAGGATGAATGATCTCCAACCTAGAGGGAATGATGCAAAGTAAGAAATTCAAGAAATGATAATTAGATTAAAAATTTATAATATTTTGAAATCCTTATCAAACTTGGAATAATTTCCTTATTATTTTAAGTTAGGACTTAGTTTTCCTTTCTAGTTCAGAACTTTTATTTTCCTTTTACTTCATGATTTAGGATAATTATTACTAATATAAATAGTCATCTCTTGTAGCCTTTGAAGGAAGATTTTTGAGTTCAATAATATATTCTGTTTTCAAATCTCTGTACGAGTATTTGAGTTTAGTTAATTCTCGGTATTTTATGAAATCAACGAGTCTTAACCCCAAGATTCGCAAAATTCTTTTTAATCAACATGAATTTAATTTATTCATTTACTCTGGTATTCTCTATAATCAATGGGATAATTTGAACTATAAACTTTTGTTACATTAATAAGCTGGCATACTAGTCTACAATCTACAGTAGGTTATCTACAACTTAAACTAAATATATTATTTTGAAAAAAAAATGTTTTCTACTTTCTCAAAGTTTTCCCTAAAAACTTTAGAATGGAAGGTGAATAGAGTCTTTATGACTCTCATTTTTACCTACTAGTTGGGTTTTATCTTACCAAAAATTTCCTTTTCTAGCTAAAAGGGTTGTTATAAACTCCTTAGCATTAAATAGCAAGTTGGTGTGGAATTTGAGTAAAGGCTAGTGTAGATTTTAAGTAGAGCCTTCTTATGTTCAATATGGATACGAAGAAGTTGATTCGAAAATGCAAAGCTATAACTCTAAAAGGATGTGAGAAAGGAAAAGTGTCTTTCAAGAGTGAAATGAAGTCAAATGGAGAGATAATAGTTACTAGATGCCTAATGCGTAAAGTGTTGACAAATAGAAATGTAAACAAAATGGGATTAAAGCTACCAATGCAACAAGTGTGGCAAACAATCAGAGAAATGAAGGCAGATAACATAAGGGAAAATATTTTCATGGTCAAATTTACAGTAGAAGCAGATAAAAAGAGAGCAATAGTAAGTGGCCCAAGGCATTTTAATGGTGCATTTATTTTATTCACAAAACCAAGTGGGAACAAAGAAGTGTTAAAACAGTCCTTTACATATGCATCGTTTGGGATGCAACTAAAAAATATGCCCATTATGTGTAAAGATAAGGAAATAATATCAGAATTAGGAGCAGCCATAGGAAAAGTCAAAGAAGTTTGGACATGTGCTAATGAAGAATGCACTTGTGCAGCTATTAGACTTAGAGTATCAATTGATATTATTAAACCTCTAATGACACTCTTATTAATTAAATAAGAAGAATGTGAAAAAGAAGATATCCCAATCATGATTCAATAGGAAAAGTTGCCTGATTTTTGCTATTGTTGTGGTTATATTGGCCATCAATACAGAGAATGTGAAAAAGTTAAAGAACCATGCTAAAGAGGATTTGCTATATCGGCCATGGAATAAGGCTACAACCATGGTTGAAAAATTAAAGTATAATAGGGGAAGAGAACCATAGATTGCAACAATAAATGAGCAAAGAGTTGAATCTTCATCAATTCTTATTGATGTAGTTACTATAAGTCTGCTGACTTAAGCTACTACGGATAAACTAGGTCCAAATGATAGTTTGACCAAACTTGAAGCCAAAAGGGTGTTGAAGAGCATTCAATACAAGTTAAGGGCTTCTCGAGGCCACTGGACATTAATGGTTAAACATTAAAAGTGACAGCTAGTAACATCAATACCATCAAAAATCAAGAGCCAAAAGAGGAAAAATAGAAAGAAGATAAGCAATGGAGGGAAACTCAAAATTTTAGAACTAAACTGGAAAAGGAAAATGAAAAAGAAAAGAAAAAACAGTGAGAAAGGACAAAAAATTTAAGGCACTCTTAAAGTATGGATTTGCATCAATTTATGGCTTAAATCTCAAGCCAAATCAATTCCATAATATAGGAGGTTGACAGTGGGCCAGGGAGTCATAGTTCTAAGCCCAAGGGAAAAAATAGAAGGCTCAAGCAAGAGTTAGAGATAAAATTGTGGCCATAAAAAATGGGAATTTAACAATAAAAAGACAAGCAAGTAAAGTTAATTGGCAAAGCCCATGAGCTAAAAGAAAGAAAATTGGCAAGCCAATAACGACAATACCATTTACATCACCAACACCAAAACAAATGCTAAGGTTGGAAATGATCGATAGAGAAGATGGAGACACGGAAATGGTAGTTGAAAACTTTAAAATTTTAATAGCAAAGGCTAGTAGCCTGCCCCATCAATAGCCATGAGGATCCTTAGCTGGAACGTTCGGGGTTTGAGCAAGGATTAGACATTCTATGAAGCAATAAAAGTTCTCTAAATTTATAGGCCTCAGATAGTTTTCTTTTATGAAACAAAACTAGTGCCTAAGCAAATGAAAAGAAAAAGTGAAAGCCAAACTTTGAAAACTGTTTTGTATTTGGTAGAGAAGGTTTGGGGGTGGCTTGGAAATATTGTAGAACTCATATGTCATGGTACATATAAAGTCTTACAACAAACATCATATTGACTCAGTTGTGTATATTGAGAATAGAGGCTATTAGAGGTGTACAGGTACTTATAGACATCCAATAGTAGGACAAAAGCATCATGCCCAGACTTTGTTAGAGAGGTTAGCTAGTCTTTCTTCCTTGTTATGGCATTGTTTTGGTAACTTCAATAAAATCTTGTTGCCAAATAAGAAAATAAGAAGAAACAGTAGAAAGGTTAGACTGATGTATAAGTTTAGTAAGGCAATTAGAGAATGTGTTTTGATTAATTTGGGTTAGAAAGGGCTACCTTTTACTTGGTCGAATAAGAGATATAGACCTAATTTAATTGTGGAATGCTTAGATCGTTTTTTGTGTAGGAAATCCTAGGGTAGCCTTTTTCATGAAACTACAGCAAAAACTTTAATAACATGGACATCAAATCGCAAACCAATTCTAATAAATATTGAGGAAAAAGGTAAGGCAAGGAATTATAAGAGAAGATCAATCAGGCGTATCCACTATAAATATTCTTGGAGTTCTTATGATTAGTTCATGCTAATAGTAAAACGAGAGTGGTTAAATCATAGATGATGGGGTAAAAAAGATGCAGTCAAGACTTTCAAAAAAGCAATAAAAGATTCCATGGCATATTTAAAGCTTTGGAGCAAAAGAGAGTTTAGAGGCTGAAAAGAGAAGCTAGAGTTGCTAATAGATGAATTAAAGACCATGCAATTATAAAGAATATTGCATGAAAATGGGGATATAATTAAAACTATAGAACAACAAATTAATTCTCTTTTCTATCCAATGAAGAAATTTATTGGAAGCAAAGGTCTAGAGCAGATTGGCTCATAGAATGGGATAGAAACAAAAAGTTTCTCCATGCAAAAGCCTTGTTAAGAAAGAGGAAAAACAAAATTAGAGGAATAGAACAAATGGACTAAAAAAGCTGAGGATGTCGAAAGGATGTTCTTGATTATTTGCTAACTTATTCACATAAACTAATCCTTCACAAGACGAAATTGAAGCCTCTTTGTAGGACATGCCAAGTAAAGTGACAGAAGAGATGAATGAAGAGCTAGATCAGCCTTTCATTGAAGATGGAATTTCAACATTCTTTGCTCAGATATGTCCCAAAAAAGCTCTAAGTCCATATGGTTTTTTAACAGCCTTTTTTCAAAAACATTGGTAGTCAATAAGCAGAGGAGTATTAACAACCAGCCTACACATTTTAAATGAGGGTGGTACCATTGCTCCACTGAATCTTACTTATATTGCCTTAATAAATCATACTTATACTACGTTGATACCAAAAATTCAAAAGCCTAGGAAAGGAACTAAGTATAGGCCTATTAGCTTGTGCAATGTAATATATAGAATTGTAGCAAAAACTATAGACAATAGGCTTAAAACTTGTGCCATATCACATTATAACACCAACTCAAAATGCTTTATTCTTGAGAGACTCATTTTTGATAACATTATCATAGGCTATAAATGTGTCCAAAAAATAAGGCTTAGTAAAGGAAAAAAAAATGGTTCCATGGCCTTGAAACGTGATACTAGCAAGGCTTATGGTAGAGTGGAGTGGAATTTTCTAAATTGTACCATGCAAAGATTAGGTTTCTAAAAAAAAGGAGTGAACCTGATAATAAGATGCATATCAACATCAACATCCTCTTTCTCTGTTTTGATAAATGGAGAGGCCAAGGGATTGATTTAACCCTGAAGGGAATTGCAACATGGCTGCTTTTTATCATTGTATTTGTTTGTTCTCTGTGCAGAGGCTTTCTCAAATTTATTGGTGTAAGCAAAATCAAGACACTTAATCCATGGTTTAAAATTCAGTAAAGATTTATTGATTTCGCATCTTCTCTTTGCAGATGACAACCTTATCTTTACAAAGGCCACGACTAAAGATTGTACCAATTTAAAAGCCATCTTTGATTATTATATAGCGTCGGAACAAATCTTCAATTATTGAAATCATTAATGTTTTTTTTGTGGAAACACTCATGCAAATCAAGTGACCAGTGTAAAAAACATTTTTAAACTTCATGTTGTGTCCAAGCATGAAAAATCCTTTAAGTTGCCATCCACAGTTGGAAGAAAAAAAGTGAGCTTTTTCAATGATATGATGCTAAAAGCCATAAATAAGATTTCTAGCTAGAACAACAAGTTTTTTTCAAGTGGGAAAAAAGAAGTGCTTATTAAAGATATAGCTTAAGCAGTTCCAACAAATGTTATGAGTGTGTTTAGGCTTCTAATAAGTCTTTGTACCGAGATTCAAAAAGCAATAACAGAATTTTAGTACGGCTCTAAGAAAAATCAAAGACATATTCATTGGACTAGATGGGATAGATTGTGTAAAGCAAAAGGAAGGGGTGTTTTAGGCTTCAAAGACCTAACATGTTTTAACCAAGCTATAGTGGCAAAGTAAGGGTGGAGGGTGATTTACTTTCAAAGTCCCTTATGGCTAAAGTATTGCGAGCAAGACATTTCAAGCAGTTTAGTTTCCTGTATGCTAAACTTGGATATAATCCCTCCTTTATTTAAAGAAGTATTATGTTGGGAAGGCAAGTGCTTCATAATGAGATGCAATGGAAAATTGGAGATGGAAAATAGATGCAAATTTATTAAAGTAGATGGATCTCTAGACCTATTTCTTTCAAGATTCTTTCCAATGTGTCTTTGCCTTTGGAATCTATTGTCTCAATCTTGATTAGCAAGGAGCATAAATGGGACAAAAGCATAATCAAGCAACATTTTGATCCTGAAGATGTTGAAAAAATTTTAAAGGTCCCCCTTCTAAGAACTCCAAAACAGGAACAGATGGTCTGAGCTTATGATAAACAAGACATGTATTCTGTAAAGAGTAGATACCAAGTTGCCATACGTTTCAAGTTTAAAGACCAACCATGCACTCCAAAAGCAAGCCCAACAAAATGGAATGAAATTTGGAATCTAGAAATCCTAGAGAAAGTGAAGGTTTTCATATGGAGAGCAGCCTAAGATCTTTTGCCTACTGCTGGAAATCTGTGGAAGAAGAAAGTTTTGCAGGATCCTTGGTGTCAAAGTTGTGGAAAGAATAGAGAAATTTTTTTCCATGCACTTATAGAGTGCAAGCTTTCCAAAAAAGTATGGAACCAAACCAACATCAAAGAGGATCTTGCTAGCTTGGCAAACCAAAATATGTTAATTGTCATGCAAGTAATAGCAAGAAAAAGAAATACAAGAGGCTTGGAGCTTTTTGTGTCGTTGTGCTGGACAATTTGGCACTCAAGAAATATCCTCATTTTCTAAAGAAAGAAAGAGGATCCTGTAATTCCAGTGGCTAGAGCTGAAGCAATAGTTGAAGCTTATAGAAGAATCAAGACCTTTTAAAAGTAGACAAGCGCAAGGAAGAAACTCATAAAGGAGCTGATATGTAAACTTCCTCCTGAAGGGTGGTTTAAAGTCAATACAGACGCAGCAGTTTAGATACAGGAGCAGATGTGGGACTGGGTATAATAATCAGAGATTTAGAAGGTGGTTTTATAGCTGCACTATGAAAACATCCAAGTTTTATGACAACATAGCATATGCAAAGCTGAAGCAATAAATTTGGGGATTGACATAGCAGAAGCAGTAGCAATTCGGCTATTGATAATTAAGAATGATTGTTTAGAGGCAGTTAATCAAATCTCTGGAAAGAACATAAACAATTCAGAGCTTTCATGGACTATCTCAGAAGTCCAAAACCAGATGCAGAGGCTAAAAGAAGTTAAAGTGTAGTTTACTCCAAGAGTCTGTAATGGCATTGATCATGACTTAGCCAAGAAGGCTCCAAATGTCAATGAACCTGTCTAGTGGTTGGGCATATGCCCACCTCATCTATTGTATCTTTTTTCTTAAGTACTGAAAGTATGCTTTCCTCCAAAAAAAAAAAGTATATTATTTTGACATAATCAATGGAGGAATAATCGAGCTAGCTATCTCATAGAAGCGATTATTAGACAGCTGGTTGAGATCGAAGCAAAATTTGTGTGTTTTGTGATAGCTAAAAGTAATATATTTGCGTCATTAAAAATCAGGTACAATAGGAGAGAGATTGAGGAATGAAAGTTTGTGACTCCGTTTTAGAGTGGACAAAATTAGATTTAGATGAGATTGAGATCAATCCAATCGGATTTTGGACTAGGAAAAAAGTTATTTGAATGCAATCTGAACCTTATATTTAATATGATCGTAGTTCAGTTTAGATAAACATATGGGATTAGTTCATATTTGGATCAGATTGATTTAAATTTGGGATAAATTCAGATTTGGAGATGATAAATCGAATTCTAATTGACAGACAATACCAGAGCTAAAATCAACTAGAGCTTAATGCTTTCCAACAAATATGACGCCAAATTTATCCATGCAAAACAAAAAAAATGAATTAAATAAAAATACCGGGTGTTGAATGTTTTAAGAAGTTGAAGAATAACATGCCATGAAGATTGAAGAAATCGCATGTTTATTGGACATCGACGTCGACAGCTACGGCTGGTTGAGTTCGTGTTCGATCGTGGTGGCTACGGTTTGTTTATGACATTTCGCTGTTTGATTTAGGAATTATGAAACCTCAATTTTTAGGTTTAATCAGAACAGCATTGTAATAGCTTTTGAAACATTAATTTTTGAGACCTGGCTCGTGCCTCGTGGGTGGTTGGATTCGTGGGTTGATGCGGCTGGATTTGGGAATTTAGGTGATAGCTTTTTTTGTAATTGCTTTTATATTTTATTCCTTTTGATTTTTTTTAGTGCAATCCAACTAGATCATTGGAATCAACCCAGACCGATTTGATCTTAAGCAAATCCAATCAGATTGCACAAAAAGAAATTAATCGGATCGGATCTATCCAAATCTGATTTGATGCCCGCCCCTACTTGGTTCTAGGGATGACTGTCTATCCCAAGCTCTCACCGCAGTATATAGTAAAGAGAAAGCCATGACAGTATAGGTGCACTGCAACCATTCTATTACGGAGGGGAATGCATTTCATGACCCCATCATTTGCGAATGAGGGAGGGACACTACTATCAAATAGAAACATTAGCTTTAGAAGAATAAATGGCGATGCACATACGTGGGCAACGTATATAATGTGTACTGTAAGCCTTCCTTCATAGAAATTAAGGCAATACACCACCTTTTAAGTGCATTTCCATGGTGTATATATGTACGACTCATTACTGTACATTTCAACATGTTCACATGAATCCCCGAGTAGCTTTCGATATCTTAAACAAATTAAAAAGTTAAAATGTTCAGTGCCTTTATAAATGCTTCACCTCATATAAGGATGCTCAATATGAATCGGAAGTACATGCATGCTCGAAAGGAAGTATGCCCTAAAGGGAAGCATCCATCCATTGCATCCCGCATGCTAATGCTTTATGAATTATAGCTAGATAGCCTATTGACGTGGGATGCTCGCTTACGTAAGCTTAGGACGCGCAAATAACCATATGGTTTGTGGTGATATTGAACACAATCGCTCTAAAAACACAACCCCAAAGAACCTCACATGAGTGGAATATTAGGGTTGTGCTTTGGTAAATTTTGATATTTGGGTTTTCATTTGATTTGGACATGTTTCGCGTTTTTTTTCTTTTTAAATTTTGGTATTAGGGTTCCGAATTTTGACTTGAGTATTAGGATTTTAAAATTTTGATTTGGGTACTCGTGTTTTGGTAAATTATTATTGGTATCTATTTTCCTTTTAAATAAAGTGAAATTATTACTAGTATTTACTTGTATTTCTATTTTTTAATTCTTTCTCAATTTTGTTTTATATTTGAAAAGTCATTTTCGTACTTTAGAGTGGTAACTTAAATCTTACTGATGTCTAGGTAGGTCTTCAAAATAAATTTGAATTCAGTGCTAACCTGGAATTTTTGCTAACTTTTTTAAAAGATGGAATTGATAGTTATTAGATAATAATATAAAACTAATTAAATCTTAACCCTATCTTACAATGCATGCACATGCGACAAAAGATTATAAAGAGCTGGCCACATATTAGTTCAACATTGGTTTATAATCCCTCTGAAACGAAATAGATCTTTAGGATTAAAGTCTCTCACACTAAGACCTCAATAGAAGAAAAGGAATCTTACCATTTTAGGAATTAGGCTTTGGTATTTTAGCTTTTTAAATTTCTTTTATTAATTTAATTGATTTAAAAAAAAAAGTGCTTGCAAGTAGGGGTGTCAATTCATGTAATTATATCTTGTTTGTGTGGTGTCAAATTTAAGAAAACAAGAATACAACACATTCATTAATCGTGTCAAAATATTAAAAATTGAATACAACTTATTTATTAATCGTGTTGACCCGTTTAACATATTTAATATACAAAATTAAAAATTAAAATAAGAAATAACAAATATATCAATATTATTCTTAAAAAATAGATCATAAATAAATTAATATGACATAAATATAACGTTAATAAGTTCATAACACAATATAGATATGACTCAAATAATTAATTTAGTGTTTAGTACATATATTAGTTAATTTTTTCAATAATACTATAAGATATTAATTAATATTCTGATCATAATCATGTAATCGTGTTGATGTATTCCTACAAAAATTCGGTGTAATTATTTATGGTGCTGTGTCATGTCAGTTCTTTTGTTAATTATGTTAATATTTGTCAATATGAATACAAAAGGTCATGCTGTATCTATGTTGTGTAATTGTATCACAACCTGTTTTAAGAATTACGTTTTTTGATTTAAAAAAATTAAATTAAATAATAATTTAAACAGACACAATTAATAATTCGGGAGTCTGATCGAAATACAAGTTTTTCTGCCATCCTGGCTGTGACTAAAAGCTACGGTTTCTTTTTCTTATTTAAATACATAACGCTTTGGTAAATTTGACAAATTTATTTATCATATATCATGAAAGTTGGAAAGGCATACATCTTTAAAGATGCATTTATGAGTACTTTAATGTTTTCTTCTTAAAAAAATTCAAATAAATTTTTTTTGTAGAATAATAATCATGAGCATTTAACATAAGCATTTCTTTCCTGCTGTAATTTTGTGAGTTTTGGAGAGCTTTTGAACAAAAATACCCTATACTGCTAAAGCAACTCATTTTTGATTTAATTTACTAAGACAAGTTTGTGTTAAATTTTCCCACACAAAAGTTAACGAAATTGAGTAAAAAAAAACAAATTCTGGAGTTGGGTTTAAATCTTGAATCCCCTGAATTAAATAAGTGAACAATATTTTACTTTAACACTTGCATATAGTCCAAAAGCATTAGAACGAAAAGGAAAATGTGTTTTATATTACAAAGGGTATGACTAAGATGCATAAATATTAATGCTATATATTAAGGAAAATTTTGTTACAGACAATAAAAAACTAACGGCGGATGCAAAGCGTAGCTGATCCTTCGTCAGATCATAGCAAGACTCTTTTATACTACTAGAACCAAAATGCCTAGTTGCGTTTTTAATTCTTTACGTTAACATTTATTTTTAAACCGTTCCAACACTTAAACCTATTTTTGTGCTGAAGTATCAATTGATTGGATAATACTGAATCTTTCTAGCTAGCCCGATTTGTACACCCATTCCTTGATAATATTTTAATTGCACAGAATATATATATGTTTCTTGCTGGGCTAGGTTGGAAGCCACCATCAATTCAGCACAAACATTACTGGCGGCAAAACTGCAATTATATAAATATGCACAGCTCAGTATTATCGTCAGAATATGAGTAAAAAAAGTGGCCAAATTTTATTTTTATCCAAGGACTCGGTCTTTCTATATATTTTTTAAACTAAAAATTATATTAAAGTGCCGTACGACAAAGACATACCACCTACTATTTAGTTTAATGTCTGGAATATTTAGCCTCTTGGGACCAAGTTATATTTGAGTTAAAGTATTAAATGTGAATGTAAATTTATCACATACGGTTCAGTTTGATTTAAGATATCTTCAACTGCTTTCATCTCATAACTGATTTAAGAGGAAGTATTAATATAATTTTCGTTTCTTAAAAGGAATCAATTACAATTATTATTATTATTATTATTCTTTTAATGGTAACCTAATCTCTTCCCACCTATGTGAGGGATCAAACAATTATCTTTTTTTGTCCATCAACTATATTAGAGTTAGTATAAACTTTTATAAATCTATACCCATTCTAATGTCCAGTGATTTAATATTAAATTTTATGTAATCTAATATGTTCTGATGTCTGAGGCAGAAGATACTACGATGACGGTTTTTTGTTGCTGTAGGTACGAAAATTAATTTTTCTAACGATTTGATCAAGAGGACTACTGCTAATTGGTGTAGTAATGATGGATGGCTCCCAATGAATGTTAGCTGATGGCAATTGAGTGTGTGTTGATTGACGAGCCGGTCAATGATGCGTGAATGGTAGTAAGAGCAGGCTCCATTTATGAGAAAACAGGGAGAGCCCTTCACCTTTATGACTTAAAGAAACAAGCCAATATAAGATAGTATACTATGAAACCTTGGACTACAAGGTAAGAATTTGATTTGAGTTAAGAATGAGTTTCCCCATCAATATTGCAGGGGAGATTCTTTCCTTTTATAAAATAGGGTTTTGTGTCCTTTCGGGAACTGTACTTTGATGCCTAATCGCCAAGCAATCTTTTTTTTTTTTTTTTTGAGAAGCCAAGCAATCTAACTTGATTGTGATAAGGGATCGGCGCATATAACCCTGCAATAAATATGACCATGGAATTTGATATTTCATGGCTTCATGTGACATTTTATTATGGGTTAAGGTCCCCCAAATTAATTTAACCAGTGTTTCATTGCAGTTTCGACCTTACTTAAGTATATTTGTGCCTTTCAAACTAGGACCCATAATATATACGTAATTGTTTGAAATAATGTTTTTGATCCACCAAAAAATAGGTATCCTTAAATTAGTCAAACTTTTAGGCAGCAACAAATATAAATTTTTTTGAATATAGCAAATATAATAAAAAAAAGGTTCAATACAAATGAAGCCTACTTGAATATTACAACAAGTGTTGAACCAAATGGCATCCCTCCAAAATCATTTTAAAACCCCCTTTTTAATTATATTCTTTTTAATTGCTAAAATTATCCCTTTTTTTTAATATACCCCTTTTTCAAACCTTTGCTCTCTACAAAACTCAGGGCCCATTTGAGATTGTTTTTAAGAGGCTCAAAAGTAATTTTAAAAAGATAAAAGTTAATTTTGGTATTTGATAAATTTTTAACTTTTCGCAACATCACTCCGTGCTACAGTAAATTTTGAAAAACAAAAAAAAAGTAGCTTTTAAAAATCTAATTTTGAGAATTAATTTTATACTTAATGTAATTCCATATAGATCCTTATATATATTATAAAAATTTAAAACTATCCTTATTAATTAGAAAATAAAATCATTAACTTTAAAGAGCTTATATTACTACCAATTATATTGAGATAACAAAATAAAAATAAATTAAAAGTAAAAAATATTTATTTTAGTTATTAATTGTTATATATAGCAATAACAAATATTTTGTATGCATATTTGTAAATATGTAAATAAATTTTATTTAATATTATTTTCTATTAAGATATTTACAGTCTTGTAGTAGTTTAATAATAAGGTTTACTAGATACATATAACTACTTTTAAAACGTATAGCATTTTTAAAATAAATTTTAGGAAACATTTAATTTATTCTCTTAATAAGTGATTAGTATTACAGCACAACTAATTGTTGGATTTTTTAATCTAACATTGTTGAATCCTTAATCCAACGTTGGGCTTATATGTGAATAATTATGTGTTTGATCATTATATAAAGTTAAAGCAGTTAAAAGTGATTTGTTAAGGTTTTTGGTATTATAGGCTTTAATATATTTAATAGGATGTGGCCTTTTAATGTGTAGAGACCAATAGTATTTTAATTTATGATGGACGGAAAAATTAGAATACCCATAGGAAATAGTTAATGCATATAAAATTATACCATTTTTGAAGTCACAAGGATCTTTCTATTCTTTCTGACATCCCATCTTCAAAGAGAGAGCGCAAAGAGAACTAAAGTACTCTTTAGGAGAACATGTAGATCTGGAAGACCAACCGTAAAACCCTAGTGAGGAATTAACCATTATGGATTCAGGTACGCTTTCACACAATTTATTATTGATTCTTGGTAATACAGCATGAATATTTCTGGGTTATAGGTGATGGTTTTCAGCAAAAGTTTTTATTATCCCAACAAGTGATATCAGAGCCACTTTATGTTGAATCATTGAGAATCAGATTTATTTTTTATTAATGGTTAAATATTTTGGTGTTCTTTAACTTAATAGTACCAGAATTATTAAAATTATTAAGTTTAAGAACAAATTAAGGATTACTTTCTTTTTTTTGGTGTTCTTAAATCTAATATCATTAAATTTGAGAACAAATTTATTATTTTTATTTTTTTTCTTTTTCTTGGATTCAAGATTCCGAAATACAGAAATCAATATTTAGAAAACTTAAAATTCAAGAAAAAAAAATAGGGTTCGATTTAAAAGGATGCAGTTGCCGGCAACAAAGCCACCACCGGCTTTCCAACTAGGCTTCGCCCAACGACAACACCATCAAGCAAGCCATGGTCGTTTTTCGGTCGGGATAGGCGTGGCCATCTACCATGCCACTGAGCGGCCTTGCAGATAAAGCAAGAAGCGGCGGCCATAGCCACCACCCAAAGAAGAAGAAAAAAATTAGGATTTAAAATTAGGGTTTTGTCCTGACTTGGATCGATTCGATTGAATCAACTGGTCTAGTTCAATTGAACTAGTTAGCTGTTTTGAACCAATCAAAGTTTGACCAATCAATAGTTGACCATTGATTTTTTTGGTCAAACTTTGACTTTGACCCAAATTTTTTTATTTTTATTTATTTTATTTTTAAGTATTTTGGTGCAATTTTAAATTCAAATATTGGTATGTTTATATGTATTTTAAGATGAATTAATTGAAGCAATATGTCTTCAAAGTGACATCTCTTGTGAAAATTAATTTATTTTAGAATATAAACGCTTTTGTATATGTAATTTATAAATATCGATCACCAAAGGAATATCCATATTTAATAGAATTACATGTACCCGTGGTAATAAACATGTGATAATTATTCTGGTTTTACATATGAACAATAAATTGGCCTAAAGGAAGATTCATTGTTTGACATGTTCTTATTATCGGTGTTTGATTACTACACCAAAATATCACTTACAAGTTAATATTTTGTCGAAAGATAGAATATTAATGGAGTGTTTGATATCTTGAGATGGGGTCTACCTTTATTTGAATTTATTTTTGTTTTAAAGACTAATATGAACTTATTTTTTTTTGTTTGTTATTCTCTTTTTTCAATTATGTTTGTTCTAATATTATCTGCCAACGCCAATTACTATTCCTATGCTTAAATGGCTCTAACTTCAAAATTCACGAGAATCTCTCGATAGTTCTCACAATCATGAATTTTGACATCAGCGTTAAGAGTTGATTCTCCCCCACCTCTGCAGGATGAGAGTACCCTTGATGATAAAAGAGAAATAGAAAGGTGGGAGAGATCAAATCATATTGTATCATAATCATGAAAAGCCATTCGAAGATTCGGGCTCATAATCCGAGAAAGCAATTACTACCCAATGAGTTTCTTGCACAAATCGAGCGAGAGGTTTGTCAAGAAATCGAAAATGTTTGAAATTGGTATGCTTTTGACAAGTCTAATTTCAATGAGGTATACAGGTAAAGGCAATATCATGAGTATATTATAGAGATGTCTCGTCTTGCTTTTTAAGTTAAGAGCACTTAAGCTTGAACTCTCCGAGAACTTGCTAGTGCATTTAGTTTTAATATCCTTACCAAATACGTTTAAATCCAAATATTTTAAAGTGAGCTATAATTGTGAAAAAGAGACTTGATCTCTCAATGAGCTCATATCACACCGGGTTCGGGAAGAGGATAGGTCAAGAAAGATAAGGCGGAAAGTGCTTTCACCTAGTCTCTACCTCTAGGAAAGAATAAAGGCTAGAAAAGGAAGAAGGATAAAGAAATCAGAGATCTACCTCAAAAGAAACAACCAAAGAAACCAAGTGATTCAAAAGGTGTTGGTTGTTTCTTCTATGGGGCTGAAGGGCATAAGAAAAAACATTGCACTAAATATCATGCATGGCGTGCTAAGAAAGTTATACTTTTTAGTTTAGTTTATTCTGAGGTGAATTTAACTTCGGTACCTAGACACACGTGGTGGATAGATTTTTTCCGCAACCACCACATCAATGTGTCTACGCAGGCTGCCTCAATTGCCGAAAATCCAGCTGATATGAAAGATACATCTATGTGGGTGATGGCAAAACAAAGAAGTCAAGCAATTGGAAAATTTAAATTATTGTTAAAGATTGATTTATTTGGATCTTGATGAAACATTTGTTAACCTTTTAGCAAAATTTGATTTCTATTTCTCGCTTCTTGGGACAAATCAAGTTATTCTTTATTTATTCGGAAAACGAAAAATTTAGTTTGTTTCATAATTCAAAACTAATGGTTTTGGTTCTTATTAGGTGATGATAATCTTTATATACTTGATACAATTGTTTTATTTAACGAACTCTATAATCGAGCAGCAATGGGCTTAAAGCCGAAAGTTCACCAAACGAAACTGCCACGCGTATTGATGTGATTAAGTTATATCTCCAAACTGGAGAATAGAGAAACTTCAGGTCGATGTAATTCTCACTCTTTAGATTTTACGATTTTGGACATCCGTGTTAACCCGTATTAAAGCCGAAAAACAAACTAATAGCACAGAGATTCGAGCCCAACTAGAGTTTAGATGTCTTAGAACTCATACATACTGACATTTGTGGGCCATTTTCACACGCTTGGAATGGTCAATAATATTTTATAAAAGTCATAGATGATTTTTTTTTAGATATACATATATCTCTCTATGAAAAGGCACAAAATTAGATTTGTTCAAAACTTTAATGCTAAGTTGATAACTAACTTGGCCAAAGAATCAAAAGTTGACTGATTCACCGTGTGGGTGGAATGCTATAAGAGATATCATGGTTTGCGTGAATAACGTCCGTGTAATATTTGTTAAATTCCTAAAGGAATACGTGATCTTCCCACAAGACACTCATGTCGGTCACTTACTATGAATGATGCTGTCGAAAGATGAAATAGAACGCCATGACATGGTGAGAAGTAAAGATTTCTCATTCTACCTTACTATAATCACTCTGTGAGAGAAGACTTGGACTGGTGTATATCCCTTAATAGGTTCCAACTAAAGAGATTGTCAAACTCTTATGAGCTTTGGATGAAAGCCTAGTCTAAAGCACTTACATATTTGAGGATGTTCAAACCAGACAAAGCCTTATAGCCTAAATGAGAAAAACTGTATCCAAGAATGTGAGTTTTTTATTTTATTGAATGCTTAGAAACAATCTGCGGGTAGTAAGTTTTATAATCCCACGACTAAGTCAATTTTCGAGTTAGAAATGCCCAGCTATTCGAGGATGTCGAGCTCATATAGAAGATACAGCTTAGAAATTTTGTCATTGAAGAAGAATATGTTGATATTCCTATAGGTGTCATTGACATTGATCAAAAGGGTTTCATTCCCGACTTTGTCAAAATACAATAAATCAAGACAATATTAGAGAACTCCCTATGTGAAGTTGTTTCGTGAAGAATGTACTCTACCACCTCAAGAACCTGCGCTATTGCCGATCCACTAGAGAAAGGAGCAAGTGCATTGCCAGATGACTATATTGTATTTCTCTAAGAATACGAAGACATCGGCGTGACTGGAAGATGATCCAATAAATTTTTACTGCTATGAAAGGTTCTAACTCAAAAGTGGATCAAGGAGATAAAACAGAAGACAAGTCTATTAAACATAATGACATACGAGATCTGTCCCATTGTCACAACGTGTGAGAAACCCATTAGCTATAAATGGATATTTAAGTCAAAAGCGGATTCTAAAGGTAATGTGGAAAGGTACAAAGCCGCATCTGTCACAAAGGGCTTTACGCAGAAAAATAAGGAATCGATCATAAAAAGATTCTTCTCTCCAGTTTCTTTAAAACCTCTTCAAGATTATAATAGCATTGTAGCGTATTTCATCTCATGGTTATGATCGATGGATGTGGGGAAGATGTGTTTCAACGTGACATCGATGAGATAACCTATACGTCAAGCCAAAAATTTTACAAAGGTCAAGAGCACTCCAAAGAATATGGTTCAGAACTTAAGAAATTCATCTATGGGCTCAAGCAAGCATCTCGACACAAGATTTCACTCATCAAGTGATTATCTCGTTTAGTTTCGAGATGAATTTGGTCGATGATTGTATATACCATATAAGTTCTGTGGGAGTAAAGTTTATTTTTGGTTTTATATGTCCATGACATTTTGCTTGCTAGTAATGAGATATAGGTTTATTGCACAACACCAAGAGATTTTTAGGAAAGAATTTTGAGATGAAAGATTTTAGTGGCCTCTTTCGACAGGGCATACGATACACCCGGACGCTCCTGAGTATTCTAGGATTATCAAAAAGACATATCGAAACACCAAGAGATATGGCATGCAAGATTGTAAAACCAAGTGATACCTCTGTGGTTTAAAGTAAGACAAGTTTACCAATCAAAGGTTCCCAAAAATGATTATTAAAAGAAGGAAATGCAAAAAGATTCCTTATGCTTAAATATATAAGTCCGATGTATGCTCGTGTTTGTAATGCTAAACTCAATATAGCTACATTATTGGGGATATTTATAGATATCTAAGTAATCTGGTGA
>JASUUG010000774.1:0-37271 GCA_030449905.1 Luvunga scandens | reverse complement strand
GAAGTTTACAGTCTGGGAATTTGGGGCATTGGTGGTATAGGCAAGACAACAATTGCTAGTGCTATATTCAGCAAGATCTCGTCTCATTTTGATGGTTCTTACTTTATTCAAAATGTTAGAGAGGAATCTGAAAAATCTGGAGGACTTGCTCACTTGCATAAACACTCCTTTCTGCAATATTAGGGGATGGAAATGTATCAATAGGATGTCCCAATATTGGCCTCAACTTTAGAAGCAAAAGGCTTAGCCGCAAGAAGGTTCTAATTGTTTTTGATGATGTGTCTACTTCTGAACAAATGGAATTCTTAATTGGAGGTCAGGGTTGGTTAATGCCAGGGAGTCGACTTATAATAACAACAAGAGATAAACAAGTTCTCAAAAATTGTGGAGTGGATACAATATACGAGGTCAAAGAATTATTTGATGATGATGCTCTTATGCTTTTTAGTCAATATGCCTTTGGAAAAAAACTATCCGAATTCAGGTTATATGGAGCTGTCGAACAATATTATAAAGTATGCTAATGGAGTTCCATTAGCTATTAAAGTTTTGGGGCGCTTTCTATGTGGAAGGAGAATAGAAGATTGGGAAAGTGCAATAAATAAAATGAAACGAATCCTTCATGTGGATATCCAGAAAGTGCTAAAAGTAAGTTATGATGGCTTGGATGACGAAGAACAAAATATATTTCTAGATATTGCATGTTTCTTTAAAGGAGAAGACAAAGATTGTGTAATAAAATTCTTAGATGGTTGCGCTTCTCAGCTGAAATAGGAATAAGTGTTCTTGTTGATAAGTGTCTCATGATTATATCGAATAACAAGATAATGATGCATGATTTGCTACAAGAAATGGGTAGGGAAATTGTCAGACAAGAATCCATCAAAGATCCTGGAAAGCGCAGTCGATTGTGGCATCATGAGGATATCTACAATGTTTTGACAAAAAATACGGTGAGCATTGAAGTAACTACTAATTATGTCTTTTTCATTTATGCCAGATTAGTTTAGCATTTTGTCGGAGAATATTGTATGGAAAAATAACATGAAAAGTTAGAAAGGTGATATCGTATAGAAAATGACATTAAAAATTAGAAAAGTAAAAGTAAAAATGCCTAAGAAATGTAAGTGGATAGGCGATGCATAGAAAAGTTTGGATGCATGTTCTGTGCCTGTAAGTCACTTGTTTTTTATATCCTTAGATGCATTATCAATTCAGTTTATGGCAGTTTAAGATTAAATGTATGCTTACTAAATTCGAAATTATGGGTTTTTTTTTTTTTCATTAGGGAACTGAAGCAATTGAGGGCATCTCCTTGGATATGTCTAAAGTTGAAGAGATACACCTGAATGCCCACAGCTTCACAAATATGCACAAATTGAGATTTTTTAAGTTCTATAGCTCACACTATGGACAGAACATGAATAAGGTACATAATTTTCGAGGTCTGGAGTCTACTGAGTTGAGGTATCTTCAGTGGCATCAATGTCCATTGAAATCATTGTCTTCGAAAATTTGTCCAGAGAATCTTGTTTCACTTGAAATGCCCAATAGCAGTATTAAACAACTATGGAAGGGTGTCCAGGTATACCTTAGCATTCATGTCCCAACTAATCTTCCGGTAAAAAATTATTGATTTCCTAAATGCTGATTCTTTTCCTTTTTAATTAAATTTTTGCAGCGTCTTGTTAACTTAAAGCATATAAATCTCAGTCACTCAGAGCATCTAACCAAAATCCCAGATCTTTCACTGGCCACAAATCTTGAGAGCTTGAATTTCCAAGGCTGCACAAGTTTGCTCGAGACACACTCATCTATTCAATATCTGAATAAGCTTGTTGTCCTAAATCTAAAACATTGCAGAAGCCTAACGAGTCTTTCCACAAGTGTTCATTTGAAATCTCTTAAAAGGCTGATTCTTTCTGGCTGCTCAAATCTTATGAGTTTCCCAGAGCTGTCTTGTAGCATAGAGGAGTTATCTTTAGATGGAACTGCAATCACAGAACTTCCCTCATCCATTGAGCGCCTATCTAGTCTAATCTTATTGAATCTTGGAAATTGCTCAAGGCTTGAAGGGCTCCCAAGCAAAATATGTGAGTTGAAATCTCTCGAACGCCTTAATCTTTCAGGTTGCTCAAATCTGGAGAGGTTACCTGACAAACTTGGAAATTTAGAAGCGTTGAAGGAGCTGCGTGCCGAAGGAATTGCTATACGAGAAGTACCTTCATCGATTGTTTGTTTGAAAAATCTGGGTAGATTATCTTTTGAGAGCTTCAAGGGTCATGAGCAGATGGGGCTCTTGTTGCCTATTTCATTTGGCTTAACCAGTCTAACATATCTAAGACTAACTGATTGTGGCATCACAGAGTTACCTGACTGTCTTGGCCAGTTGTCGTCACTGAGAATTTTATTTCTAGACAAAAACAATTTTGAGAGAATACCAGAAAGCATCATTTGCCTGTCTCACTTGTATTGGCTCGGGATAAGCTATTGTGAGAGGCTTCAATCCTTACCAGAGCTTCCATGCAATCTATGTGACTTTGAAGCACATTGTTGCTCATCACTGGAAGCATTATCAGGTCTATCAATTCTCTTCACACAAACATCTTGGAATTCACAGTGTTTTGATTTTGTTAATTGTTTGAGATTGGATAAGAATGAGCTCAAAGAAATTATCAAAGATGCTCGATGGAAAATGCAGCTTGAAGCAACTGCATGGTGGGAAGAACTTGAAAAGGTGTCTCTCTAACTCTCTTTTTGAATGATGTTAATTTTTTTACCCCTAAGAAAAGGAATGGGATGTTAAAGTTGCCAATGTTAATAATATTGATTTTTTTGGTACAGCAACATTGTGAAGTCCCGAGGTGTAAGATCTGTTTCCCTGGGAGTGAACTTCCAGAGTGGTTTATGTTTCAAAGCATGGGATCTTCTGCAACCTTCAAGTTACCACCGGATTGGTTCAGTTATAACTTTGTTGGCTTTGCTCTATGCGCTGTTGTTGCCTTTCGAGACCATCATGATGGTGGTTGGGGTTTAGATGTTTTCTGTGAATGCAAACTCAAAACTGAAGATGGTCTCTCTCTGGTTGCTGTTGGCCACTTGACTGGTTGGTTTGATGGTTATCCTGGCCCTCGTTATATTGGGTCAGATCACCTTTTCTTGGGTTTCGATTTCAATATGTTTTCAGATGGTCTTGATGAATATTGTTACACTGATGAAGTTTTTATCCAATTCTATCTCAAGGATCGTACACGTGTAAACTGTTGTGAGGTGACAAAATGCGGCATTCATTTATTGTACGCCCAAGATTTTGCAGATTCAACTGAAAATTCTGTTTGGAGTTTCAGCTCTGATGAGCAAGAGGAACTGCCATCGCCCCCGCAACCACCTCGCAAGAGATTGAAATACTCTATAAGTCCATCGCCGGTGGTACCTTCTGTAAATGGAGTCTTTTAATAGATCTCCTTTTTTCATAGCACTCAAAAGTTTGTGACGTTTCAAAATGATTTGTTGCACTATGGTTAAAGCTATTGTCATATATATGCACTGTTGAGTTCTGTTATATACGGAACAGAATTTAAATGCTGCAACCTTTCTGTTTTAAGTTACTTTCTGAGTATTGTTTGAGTAAGCTCTCCTACATTTGATTGCCAAATAATAACGTTAAAATTATGTTTAAAAAAATTGAATTACTCTATGATCATGTTGTCATCTAAGGCAAATCATTTATTTTAGTTTTTAAAAAGTTCTTCCAATAATTTCATACCACGTTTAGCACAACCTATGGCAGAACAGAGCCATTTTATAGCTCCAAAAACTTAATTCGTTCAAGCAGCCGCAGCACCACCACAAAACTGAAAGTAAAAGAGACAAGGGGCACAACAACTTGAGCTGCCTTCTTTTACTTTCTTTAGACAAACTTATTATTTCTCTCTCAAAACCATTAATAATTTGTTCATCTGCTATGAGCCTATGAGGTTGAATTTTCAAAATTAACGCTGAAAAATAATCATTCATGCGAGGAGACTAATAACTAACAACATTATCTGCAAAATCATGAACTAACCCCTGCAGTTAAAATCTTTTCCGATCCAGATCGTATCGTGCTGAAAATGACTACTTGGAGTTGGCTCTCCGTAAATTGCCTCTGAGTTGAGCGCAAAACGATTCATCTCCTCGCAAATGTAGTAGGCCTTTACGAGCAAGCAAGCAATTCCACACATATATAGTTTCAGTAATCCGAAAACGGGATTGTCGTTGTCTTAAAACTGACTTTCAGTGAGTTCAATTTTTCAGCCTTCCCCGGGTTGCCAATATTACTTGTCCATTTCAGCAACAACACATCAAAGTTTCGCTGTCCATTTGAATCGGCAATCCCTGGAATCCCAATATCATTTCCATTCTCCAACTTCATAATGTTGAGTGATTCCCAAGGGTCAAATATTAATGTGACTTCACTCGTTATCCGATTGGAAATAAAATAATTCTTATATATCATTTACACAAGTGCACGTGCTGTTAATCCACACCCAATAAGAAAAAATTTGCAGTAGCACTAACTCAACTCCATTTACCAGGTTGCTAAAGGAGCATACTATTTTCTATATTGCATATAGCAATTACATCTTCAATCACCGAAGCTCCCGAATAATCTTTTAAACATAGATAACTATATTTTTTCTTCCATCACAGTATCTTTCGATGTCATAGGCATCTCGAATTCACAGATTGTGGACTCATAATCAAAACTATTAAAGCAAATGCGTATCAATATTGTTACCTTACTTGATGTTCAAGCAACAGATTTCTTTGGCAAATCTGTCGTCCTCTATTTCTCCTCTGCATCTTCAACCACTACCTGAATCTTCCCCACAGCTCTTTCCTACTTCATCACTTTTAGCAAGTGGAGACAGTTTGAACAACTCTTCGATTATAGAAATAGGAGAAGTTTCTCTCAATAATGTCGATAATCAAAGAGCTTATGGATGGAAAAAATGAAGCATGTACATGCCGATAAAAATACACTGTATTAAAATATATGTTTTATTTTTTTTTAATTTATCTCTTTTTTTTTATAACTTAAGAATTTTTTATTTAGATAATGACTCAGTATATACAGACGGATAATAACCCTATTTATGCATATGGAAACATAATGTTTTCACGGGAGAATCCGCATCCTAACAAATGGTAATAAGGAAATAAGCTGGCAGCAATTGGTTGCCCACCGAATTACAAATAGTAATTATAAGAAGAAATTAAATGCAAAAATAATAATTAGATAATCAATTGGAAAAAATATGCATGGCTGAAAATAGGTTACATGTTTAACGATAACAATTTCAAATTGGGTGGTGACACAGTCAATGACATGGGCCAACTCGACAAAGCAAGAAAGTATTGAGAAAAGAAGCTAAAATAAAAACTTTAAAATAGTTGATATGTAGTTTGGGAAATTGATTTCATGCTAGCATTAGTTTCATATTTGGTAGTGGAACCGCAGGCTGTAGCGAAGCCCAACAATGGGACAATGCATAAAGTCGAAGTCAATCAGGGTTTGTACGATAGAAGTATGGAATATGGGGGCTTCGATAATCATTTCTATAAATTTAGGTCACAAAAACAGAATACTTTTTTCCAAAATTTAACTTTTAATGTTAAGTTTTACACAAAATCCAGCGGCAATTTTTTTTTTCAAACACCTATTACTAATTTCTGAAAAGACTGAAATGAATGCTTGCATTTAGCCAAAATCATCTCTTCATGCACGCTGATGCTAATGCTTTCGGTCAAATTATGGGCCTTCTTCCTGCTGGTGAGTTCGTTTTTCTCTGTGTTTTCAAGTTCAAGTGTAAATTTCATTAAATTTTTTTAGTATACATATTAATTTCGTAGATTGGATGCAAGTGTTTGTTTTGCTTAATTTCTGATGGAATTTCTAGAGTAAGTAAGTTAGGAGTTTTTTATTTTTTATTTTTTTTTTAATTTGTTGTTGGGGTGAATTATGACTTATTAAGAAGAAATTGAATTACCCATTTCATGATTTTATTATTTACTATTACTCTAAAATGTCAAGTGAACGAAGCATGTATTTGGAATATATAATTAAGCTGGTTGTAAGCTCTTGTTTATATAATTTTCCTTTTTTCTTTTTGTCACTAACCGGAAGCAAGATAAATGAATTCAGAAAAACCATTCCCTTCTTTTAAATTTCTTATTTAATTAAGATACGTTTAACTCAAAGTCAGCGTTGCTGTTTTTCAAGGCATCTTCCAAGAAACAGGATGAACTAAATAAAATAGGAGTTTGATGATATTATATGTTTTCTTATTAGCTTAAAACTAAGAAAGATAGATGAAATATTGAAATATGTCAAGACTTTGGATCTGAACAATTTGAAAAATGATGGCTTCCTCTTCATTCTCTCCCATTGGTACTGTTCCTCAAGCGAAATATGATGTTTTTCTGATACTCGCGAAAACTTTACCATCCATCTGTATGCTGCTTTGCGCCGGAAAAAGATCGAAACTTTCATCGATAACCAACTTGTCAGAGGAGAGGAAGTTTCGCCATCTCTCTTGGATGCAATTGAAAGGTCAAAGATTTCGGTGGTCATTTTCTTGACCAGGTATGCTTCTTCCGGATGGTGTCTTGAAGAACTTGTGACGATCCTGGGATGCAAAGACAAGTATGGACAGACTGTCATACCAATTTTCTATCATGTTGATCCATCAAATGTAAGAAACCAAAGTGGAGTTTTTGGGGATGCATTTTTGAAGCTTGAAGAAAGATTTGAAGGGAGGTTAGACAAGCTGCAAAGTTGAAAAATTGCTTTGACGGAAGCAGCCAATATATCTGGCTTTGATTCTCATGTTGTTAGGTAATCTCTTCTCACGTAATATTGTGCCTGCATATAAAAATTAAAAAAAATTATGGAAATTTGTGGTAATTTAATAAAAAAAAAAATTAACATGCTATCAATATAGATTATCATATAGTTAGGACTTACATATTTCAATTAGAAAAAGTGTTTGGACAATTTTGTTTGTAAAATCGGTATTTACTATCGAATACTATATAAGGTATAGAATCAATAAATAATAGAATAAAATTTAGTGAAGTTGTGTTGTATAGTTGTTCTCCACATTTCTACAAACTGAAAAATGTATTTAACGGCGTTTAAAAATATGGTTTATGAAATTGGGGTATGAGATGCTAAACTATGCTTATTAACACTAGGAAATCATTTTATAAATTTTTCAGTTATATTGTATCGCGCTAACATTAGTTAACCTAAATGCTTCTACTTTCAGAAAGATGCATAAACCAAGATTTTTGGAGTTTTATAGCTGACGCTATGGAGAGAACATGAATGAGGTACATAATTTTCAAGGTCTGGAGTCTGTTTTCACTGAGCTGAGGTATCTTGAGTGGCATGGATGTCCATTCAAATCATTGTCTTCAATTATTCGTCCAGAAAATCTACTGTGGCAAGTTTTTTACATGATTTCAATCAAGAAATTGCTAATATAGTTGACTTCATGTTGAATTGGAATACATGGTTGACATGGTTATGAAAGTAGAAAGACAATTAAAAAAGAAAGGTTTCACTAGAATCAATATGGGTTCATCTTTCTCATGGGAGTCAAAATGGAGAAAAGATGAAAAGGCCATTTCAAAGCCTGAGATTGAGCCATTCAAGGGCCATAAAGAGGGAGCCAACCAAAGCAAAGGCAAATCTGATTCCCAACACTCTTTAAAAATAGAGATATTAAGTGTTTTAAATGTTTAGAGATAAGTCATATTGCATCTCAATGCCCAAATAAGAGAGTAATGATCTTGAGGGATAATGGTGATGTTGAAGCCGAGATTGAATCAGATGATGATCCTATGCCACCTTTTAAGGATGCTGATGGTGTAGAGTATCCTATTAATGTTTGCTAGACGTGCTCTCAACATGAAAGTGAAAGAAGATGCAGAAGTACAACGTGATAACATCTTTGATACTAGGTGCCGCATAAAAAATAAGGTATGTAGCATGATAATTGATGGTGGAAGTTGTATTGACGTAGCCAACATTGGTTTAGTTGAAAAATTGAATTTGAAAGCTTTGAAACATCTTAGTCCATATAAGCGACAATGGCTAAATGATTGTGATGAAGACAAAGTAAATAAACGAGTGCTGGTTTCATTCTCGATTGGGGGATACAAGAATAAGGTTCTATGTGATGAAGTACATATACATGTTGGACATATTCTTTAAGGGCAATTGAAACCTTAAATTAAGTGTCGGTCTTAATGTTTTATCGCGGGGTTCACATCAAGCATCATAGTTAATTCTAGGGGTGGGCAACTTCGGGTTCGGATCAACCTGATCGGATTTCGGGTTAATCGGGTTGAGTAAAATGTGACCCGAACTCAACCCGAACTTATCATCCGATCCGATCAGATCCGAGTATTTTCGGATCGGATCGGATCATTTTCTATTGTTTTAGTTATATTTTTTTCAAATTTTCAGATCGAATTGGGGCTTACATGATCCGATCCGATCGGATTAGCTAAAATTTAACCTGATCGGATTATAACCTTCATCTGAACCCGATCCGAACTCAAAATTTTCTGATCGGATCGGGTTGGGTCGGGTTATTTGCCCACCCCTAGTTAATTCTACATGAGAGGTATCATAGGCAAACAACTATATACAATATTTAAATTACAAATCAGATAAAATCCATCAACCACTAGGCCTAGCCTAGGATTTTGTGGTTCATTTGAGAATGAAGGCCATTTTATCAATTAAATCCCATGCTAGCGAACAACAGGTTGATGCATCTTACCATCTTTAATTTTAGAAATAAGTAGCCACCTTAAGTCTTTTGCTAGTTTTTAATATCGAAACATTCTTTTAAAACTTTGTATAACTAGAAAACCCATTTTCAGTTTATTAGAGCACTTGTCCCCCCTTCCATCTTAAACAAGTATATTTTAGACAATAATCCAATTCCTCACTCTCCTTTCTAAACAAAGAATAGTCATTCCTCACTCTCCTTTCTAAACAAAGAATAGTCATTCGCACATGCTTTAATCTTCTTATGACCTAAACCAAATGCCATTAAAATTTTTCTCACCAAGTAAACTGACCTAAGAAGTATATTATCTCCTATAACATGTCATGTAGTATCTCTAAAAGTCCATCAAAGCTATTGTTAGACTATCTATTTACTGCTTGCAATGGCTGATGATTTTGTGTATTTGGTGCAACCAATGTGTAAAGGTGTTTCTACATTTTCTAATGATTATAAAAATTCACATTTCTTTTTTTTTCTCTAAAGTATTACATATTCCTCTTCTACATATCTAGTGGAAAATAAATTAATATGTATCAACATTTTTTTGTTCTTTTTGTCTTCTGTCAGTCACTAGTTGTTCCCTATGATGAAACCAAAATGTCTAGGTTAGATCCATACCCTTTATAACCAAATGCTCATAAACTACCCTAATTTTATGATTATTTAAATTTTGACAATTTTTACAAGGGCACAAAACCTTTTTAAGATAATTTTTTCAGCCATTTTCACAAAATTCCATGCAACATTTATGAATTCATCTATAGCTCTACCAAATCGAAGGCTAAAAGTATCTCAACAATGTATTTATAGCATATTAGGCAGTAGAAATATCTTCTTTACCTATTTAAATGTACCCATTCTTTTGTCATTAACACCGTAAGATAATATCTTCACTGTTACATATATTAACTCCTTTATGTGCCTACCTCATGAAATCCTTTCCATATATAAGTAAATAAAATGGCAAAATGGATATTCAAAATAGTAAAATGTGACTAAGATTACAAGAACAATGCGTAAAAAGAAAAAAGAAATACCAAAATTAAATTAAAAAGAAAAACTAAATGATATATTCTAAGCAATTGGTGCAACTAAATTGGGCTAATTGGCAATTGGTTAGAAGCTAGAGTTGTAGGATGGTTGGGTCTTCTTTAACTGAGGCACTGTTTTTTGTATCAAATCCAAGAAAAAAGTAAGTTTTAATTCATTTTTAAGACAACCCAGCTTTACAATTCAACATCAGAAGTTAAATTCATGTTATCAATAATTTTAGGAAAGAAATTGGAAACAAAAGTGAGAATAAGTATCACAAAAATTTAAAACCCAAAGATAGAACTTGTGAATTACCTTCAAACCATTCTTAGGAAGAAAATTTTAATCTAACTCAAGCCATTTGGAGAGATTCAATTACTCAACAAGTTAACAGATAATTAGGTGATATGATTTGTAAAGAAATTTTAAGGGATTAGGATTTAGGTTTGTAGTTACATTGGTCGATGGAGAGTGATTTAGTAAAGAGAGATGAAAACATAAGCTTTGGCTTTGTGTGTTAACTTGAAAGCTAGGAGAAAGGCAAAAGCAAAAGAATCCTTTGAATGACTTGACTTGTCAACAAACATTAATATCAGACATAGATAAAGCATCAATAAACTGAAAACACAACAAAATAAATCATAAATAAGGCTGAAATTTTCAAACTCGAAACTAACTGTTTTGACAAGAAAATTGAACTAGTTCCAATTAATTGGCCATACGTTGTTCTAGAAAACTTTAAATTTAATTTATGAAAATAGGTTAGAAAGCTGACTTTATTGTCTTTTCCAAAGGGATATTGCTTGCACATCAATTCCAACTAAGGCAGTTTAAGTTTAATTCCAAAATTGTCCTTTTGGCATTGACTTCATCACAAATTTTGTTATTGGCTGGCCAATAGCTTGAATAATGCAAACAATGTTTTGTCTTCTCTACTAATCTAATTCATCATGTCTTTCACCTTGAATTCCAGTTTTGGTCCATATCTTCTTAATTAATCCTTGTTAAGAAATTTGCATTTTCTTAGATCTAACTCTTGTAATCGGACCTATGTGAAAGTATTAAGGATCATTTGAAACTTTAATGTTATTCCCTTAATGGTTCTCATCAAATGCCCTAGAATTCAAGGGTATGGGAATTTTATTTAGATTATGAGTATTATAAAAATATTAATGTTTTGGTGGATAGTTGATACAAATTTCAAGCTTAGAGTGGAAGGTTGTATAGATTTAAATTTTTGTAGTATATTTTATACCAAGGTAAACTTAAGGTAGATGACTGATAATTTTACTTGAATTCAAGGATAAAATGATAAATTACTTACATTATGTGAAATAATGTTAACATTTTGGTGGATGATAAATGCAAATTATAAACTTAAGGTAGAAATTAAGTAAATTTAATTTTTTAATATTTTTAGGGGATAAACTTAAAACAAGTCACTGATAATTTCCATATGAGAAACTTGTAAATTCAATAAGTTTACTAGGTCGTTGGGACAATGGGTATGGACACATATAAGTACAAAATGCCTATATATATATAGTAATATTACCACAGAAGAATAAAGGAACGAGAAAAAGCATCTACTTGTCACCTATAACGGTGAAAGCATTGAGATAAAGGAAGAATGCATATCACCTACTTAAAATAGTCAATGCTTTGTCAATGATAATCAAGCTTGTAAATGTGACTTGAAAAGACTTACATGAAGGACAAGTAAAGCTTTATCAAATTAGAAAGAAAAATCAAGCACAATATTTATTTCCTAATTTATTTTGGAAACAAGATTTTTTATTTCTTTTATACTATAGAAAGCTTTATTCCATTAGTAAAATTCAACTATAAACCCATGTAACCCTATCGGGAATTTAAGATTTGAGTTTATAATAATAATGTAAGCTTTTCGTTTTGGCTCTTTAAAGAACTTTCAAAATTTATCAAGATTTCATCTTGTAGCGTTTTTTGTTATCACTCACAATCTTTCTCTTTTATCTCGTGGGTGGCGTCAGTTTTAAATTTTAAATTTTAAATTTCTTTCACTATTGGTTTCATAAATAAAAGGTCAAGGTCTTGATTTTATGGTTGTTTGAATATAAATTAGAATGATCCTTGGCAAAGAAATCTTATTGAGTGCAGGGTCTCACTTATCTTTGTGAGGTTCACATCATACATATGACTACAAAGTTCCATTAAATCATAAATTAAAAATTAGCTCCCTATGAAGCAATATTATTTTAAATAGTTATAATGGCAAATATAGTTCTATTAATAATTAAAAAAATATTATTTAAATTGTTAAAATGGACAAGTGCCCCAGCTACTCGCATTTGAAAAGGATAAATAAGGCTAAATAAATTTCAACCCCTTATTATACTGAATAGTTACTATTGCAAGTATGGATAAAATATGTTGTCCAAATGCCCTCATAGGAAAAGCACTATATATATATAAAGAAAGAGAGAGAAAGAGAGAGAGAGAGAGTTGGACCAAGTAGTTACATACAACATTATTTTGCTGGCCACCCAAATTCAAATCCTCAATAAAATAAGACCACAAAGAGATGGAAATAGATTTGGACTTACCCGCTATTTACCTTTTAATTAAATAAACAAATAATAGAATAAGTAGTGTTTGCATTAGAAAATTTATAAGTTTCAGAAGTTACAAGTAGGGGTGGGCAAATAATCCAATTCGATTCAACTCAAATCGAACTAATTCAAAAGAATTTGGGTTTGGATCAGATCGCATTACATACCCAATTCGATCGGGTGCTATTTTACCCAACCTGATCCAATTCGAAAAGCACAGCAACCAATAGTATCATCGACTTATAGATGCAATCGCATGGAGCCAAGCCATCACAAGTATGGGATGTGCCAACACGATCTGCTGCCACTTGCTCCATCGGGCATCGCGGCTGCTTCTGTAGGTTGCTCCACCTCGACCGACAACCATCATTACCAAGCTCCTCTAACTTGAATTTTCCATGGTATATTACTATATTATATTAAATAATTATAAAGGGGTTTATTGTTAAACTTATTGATGTGTCAAATCGCAATTGCAATCACCAAAGCTTAACTTAATGCAATTTCTAGTTGAGAACAAGAAACAAAAGAAGAGTTGAGAGCGAGTCTATAAGAAGAAGAAACAAAGTTTATTGATGTGTTATTCCTAACCTAATCCAATCCAAACTCAACCTTTGGATCAAATCGAATTATATGTTTGGGTTGAGTTCGAATGACTTTTTTCCCAACTCAATTAACCCTATATCCAATCCATTTGATTCGAACCCAGTCCAAACCTAAATTTGCCTACCCTTAGTTATAGGCTTAAACCAAACTAAAGATGCTCTCATCTTAACTTTGGCATGGAATAGGTTAAGCTTATTAAATCCTGAATACATATGCCCGCATTCAGTTCTGATTCTATATTTCTTGCATGTACTGATGCTACATTCCCAAGATTTATTAGGCACCGGATAGGATTTGTATGCCCAAAATATCTTTAATTCTTCTTATTATTATCTTGAGAAACCAAATTGACAATAGTTCGTCACAAATTCAGATTTTATCAAATTATAAATGCACTTCAGTGACCATGTCATCAACAGTTAGATATTGAAAAAAAGTGCACAATCCTTTAACAATCATTGACTATTTAGCACAAACCACACCCAAAATTACAAGGACAAAACAATAATCTTGATTCGAATGCATAAAACCTAAATGGAAAAGCAGGAACAGCACGAAAGGGATCGATCCATTGCATAGATACAACTGCCAACTATAGCTCTAGTGCTTTGGTGGATCACAAGGTTTAACTACAGATTTTAAATTTGGCACTAAACTTCCGTTCACGTCAAAGCTATGAAGTACAGCAGCTAATATTTCAATTGCAGTCTCTGTCAGACATCAATGAGCTTAAATTGTGGTAACGGAATCCTTAGTTTTCATCGCAAGGGCAAGAAATCATGTGGTCATCATGATGACTCTAGAGGAAGGCGAACACACTCTTACCATCTACCTTGCCATGTCCAGGGTACAAAGAAAAAGAGTCCAATATCTAGAGTTTAATCTCCATGCAAAAGGTCACTCAAAATATGAAATGCATCCACGCTGTGCCAGGTAGCAGTATCAATGGACTTCCAACAAGAGATGCCACTGAAATAAGCTCAGACGATTTTTTCCTGATTGCTACCATCAAAAGCCCCATTTATGAGAATATTACAGTGTGCTCCTTCCTTCAAATGAATGAAAAAAATGAAAATGTGCTAATACAAAAACAACTGCCACTGCCTTATTGATGGTTTTACAGTCCCCAATTCCACCAATAGCTATCAGAATGCACAACAAAAACAGGAATGACTAGGAAATTGATTATACTACAAGAAGAACAAAAAGCTGCCATGACTAAAAGCTAGGCTTCATTAAGAAAACCATCTATTTATCATGCAAAAAACCTCACCTAACTCCACCTAAGACATTAAATACACTCACTTTGATTTTTCTTTAACTTAAAATCTCTGCATCTGCTTGCCTCATTAGAAAGCAAAATGCTTCATCTCCATGGCCACTATCCCAAACTAAATTAATGGTCCGAGACAAAAAGCCGAGATCTATGATAATGCCATACTTTTGAAACTAATCTACAGTTGACATGATATATGAGAATTCATAAACAAAACAGAAGATTTTCTATCCATTGCAGCCACTTCTAAAATGCATTATTAACTAAAGAAGATTTCAAAGAAACATACAAACAACATACAATTAATTGCAAGTAGATAAAAGTTAATTTATGACAATATTTTTGCCCTATCAGATTTGCTTTCTCACTCACAGGTTAGGCCAGCCAAAGTACATTCCTAATCAACTAGATAAACCCTTGCATCAACGCCAACTCAACAATATCTGAACCCAACTACTTAGGGTCTATGACATGAATGTTCCAAATAATAGTATTACAGTTCTGCCACATTATTTTCAGATTAGCACAATAATCTGAAATTTTCCAAAGCCACCATTGCAATAGCAAATAACATCCGCAGCAGCTTTCTTACAGTTCACCACTCAGCCACCAGAACTTAAGCAAAACGAGAAAAATGTTTAAAGAAAAAACCTGCAATGTCTTAAAAACCACATTTGAGTACCTTGAACCATCACAAAGAAGCTTTGAAAGAGTCCACAGACCCACGACTGAGCAGCCTCTCCACATACTTGCCTAATATATCAACCTCCAGGTTCACTTTTTGCCCCACTTTCTTCAAAGGAATAACAACTTTCTGCTGCGTATACGCCACAATCATGAAGTTAAAACACTCCTCCTCATCAAACACATCCACCACCGTTAAACTAGTACCATCGACGGCTATAAACCCTTTAGGGACTATGTACTTCAATAAACTTTTATCTGTTTTCACTTTAATCCACAAAGAATCCTCTTCAGGCTCCATTGACACAATCACCCCCGTGCCATCCACATGCCCCTGAACAAAATGCCCGCCCATACGACTCGTCGGCTGTACTGCCCTCTCCAAGTTCACCAGCGAACCGGGTTCCAATTCACTCAAAGAAGTCTTTCTCAAAGTCTCAGGCGATAATCCAACGGTGAAATCTTCCAGTTGGGCACCAAATTCCGTAACAGTGAGACACGTTCCATTAACAGCAATGCTGTCGCCTGAGCGGACGCCTTCAAGAACAGTTTTCGCACGTATTTTCATGACGATTCCGCCGTCGTTGGAAGCACCCAGCCGCTCGATTTCCCCCATTTCTTCGACGATCCCCGTGAAAAGGCAGCGGATCATCCGGTTGTGAAAGTGGGTTCCAGATTTGAATTTGGGGTTGGGTATGGTGGTGAGGTGAGAGAGAGAGCTGGGTTTGAAATAGGGGGGGAATTTGAGGTAAGATTTTGAAGGGATCGTTAGGAAATTGGATAATAGGGTTTTAGGGGGAGAGGATTCTGGAATTTTGGTGAGGGCTGTGAGCGAGGCTTTAACCGAAGCAGCCATTTCTTTCGTTGTTTGATATTTCTTACAAAATCCCTAAACCGTAATTTTATTTTCTTTTGCAGAGCAAGAGTTTAGAGCTTGTAACGACATGGCTCGTTCGACTAAATTTTTTAACCGTTTGGCGGTGGGCACTTGTCAGTTGGCGGTTGCCACAACCGTAATAAAACCGACTTGTCGTTGAAACAGCTATATTGAATACGATAAGTCCTCTTAATATTTTTAAGGAACTAATTTGGCGGCTGCATTGTGCATTCACTCATTAGTCGTTGGAACTATTTCGCTTAGTATATTTGAAATTACTGTTACAAATTCTTTCATATGTGAATCATCTCCTCGATCTCAACCATATTTGCAATCTCTGGATTAAGGCCATTCAAGAATCGTGCCATTATGGCTTCTCTATCTTCCTCCACATTTGTTTTAATCATGGCCATCTCCATTTTTTTGTAATAATCCTCCATGATTTGATTACCTTGTGTAAGACTTTGTAATTTTTGGTACAAGTCTCGGTAATAGTAGTTAGGTACAAAATGACTTCTCATCAACATTTTCATTTCATCCCATGTCTCAACTGGACGTTCCCTATTACGCCTCTTGTTTATAAAAAGCTGATCCCACTAAGTAATAGCATAGTCAGAAAATCCAATCATAGCTAATTTTACCCCTTGTGCCTCTGAATAGTTGTGGCAATCAAACAGAAACTCCATTTCCTTCTCCTATTCAAGGTATACTTCCTAGTCAAATTTACTTTGAAAAGATGGGATCTTCATCTTTATGCCACTCAATCCATCAACTCTATTCTTAACTCTCTTCTACCTGGAGCTCTCTCCCTCTTGAGTGCTTAGGGAATAGGTTGTGGTTGCCTTGCACTTGTGTTCTTTACTTGATTCAAATGCTCATGTATGTGCTCTAATTTAGCCTTATCATCCTTCTCATCTCTCCCAACAATGCTTGAATTCGCAAATTTTGAGTAACTGTAGATTAATCCTCTTCATTTGCATTTTGTTCTGGGATGTAAGACATGCTTGACATTTGTAAAAGAAAAATTAAAAATAACGAAGAACGGACCTCATCACATTCCCTTACGTGTTTCACTCAAGAAAAATAATTCACTCATTTCCATTCATGTTTCACACAAATTTATTAGTTTTTACCCTCTAATATGCTCACACTCTCTTGCCTTTTTCCACTTGTAGTAATTCTCACTCGGTTCTTATCAAACTAATCAAATTAATATCAAAATTCCAGTAACAATTCACAAAGATTACACCAAGGAGACTCAAATTTCAAAAGCAAGAATACAATGTGTACGTCCGATCCAGTATCATTTTTCTTTTTCAAAGAATTAGGATTACAAGTAGTATAGTATGTGTACGTAATTAGTTGGTGATGTGGGTGTTTCAAAATTCACAGGGTATTGCTCACAATGAATGAAATTGTGGAGGAATCATTAGTGTGCACCACCCAGTGGACAACTTAGAGCGAGCCAGATCCAAGAACTAGTCATCTCGAGACATGAGACTATGCAGATGTTCAGACAGCTCCAGGTAGTCATTTTCAGACACGAAATGTTCCAGATTGGAAAGGATTTTATCTGTCCGGTTAGTTTTTTATGATTTAGCAAATCAAGTTATTACTTATTACTCTTCTTGTATAAATGATTTTTTTTTCCAATGTTAATTTTGAAAATTCAACCTCGTAACAGTTGAACAAATTACTAACGATATTGAACATAACAAGTCTGCGTCGTGTCGTGTCTCTTGAAGCCTTGAACTAAAAGAAGTTTCCGGACCTAAAACGGCTCTGCTTTATAGGTAAGGCATTCTTGTTCTTCCAAGTGCATAAGAAAACATTCTTTAGGACTTCTTAGAGCTCTTGCTTTCTTCGCTTGGCTTAAAACCTGCCTGTTGTTGTATAATCTCTTGACAAACAAAATCGATCTCACTTGGAACAGAGTTCTAAATTGAACTGCCCTATAAATCTAACTTTTGGGTAAATATCTTGTTTTAGTTAGAAAATTTTAGATGCTCCATGGAAACAATTGTATTATGGAAATTGGTATATTTTTTCATTGGATTTTGTTAAAATGGAAAGTATTTCCTTTTTATTTCATGGAAATGGAAAAGCGGCTATCATCTCACATAAATTGTGATTTTATTATTGATCGGTTGATTACTACATTATTAAAAAGAACTAACATCATGTTCTTTTTTTTAGGGGAAAAAGAACTAACATCGTTAAAAAAGAGAGTTAAGAGAGACACCTTTTCATGTTCTTCCCACCAGGCGGTTGCTGCAAGCTGCAATTTCAGTTGAGCATTGTTGATAATTCCTTGGAGGAGCACATTAATTTGAAACAATTGATGAAATCAAATAACTATGCATTCCGTGATGTTTTCGTGAAGAGAATTGATAAATCTGATAACATTTCCACTGATGAGCACCAATGTGCTTCAATATAACATAGATCACAAGGAAGCTCTGGTAAGGATTGAAGCCTCTGACAATAGCTTATGCTGAGCCAATACAAATGCGACAGGTGAATGTTGCTTTCTGGTATTCTCTCAAAACAGTTTTTGCCTAGAAATAAAATTCTCAATGAGGATAACTGGCCCATACTTTTAGGAACTGTGTGATGCTGCAATCAGTTAGTTTTAGATGCGTTAGACATTTCAAGCCAAATGAAACAGGCAATAACTGCAACACTCCTCACGACCCTTGAATCTCTCGAAAGATAATCTACCAAGATTTTTCAAACATACAATTCATGAAGGTACTTCTCTTATAGAGATTCTTTCAGCTTTCAGCTCCTTCAAAGCTACTAAATTTCCAAGTTCGTCAGGCAAGCTCTCTAGATTTGAGCAACCTGAGAGATTAAGGTGTTACAGACAGTTCAGCTTACATATTTTGTTAGAGAACCCTTAAAGCCTTGAGCAGTTTCCAAGATTCAGTATCACAAGCCTGGATAGATACTCAATGGATGAGGGCAGTTCATTGATTGTAGTTCCGTCACTTTGGAAAAATCATGAGATTTGAGCAGCCAGAAAGAATAAGCTTTTTAAGAGATTCCAAATGAATACTTGTGGAAAGACTCGTAAGACTTGTGCAATGTTTTAGATTTACGGCAACAAGTTTATTCAGATATCATATAGATGAGTGAATCTCCAGCAAACTTGTACAGCCATGGAAATTCAAGCTCTCAAGATTTGTGGCCAGTGAAAAACCTGAGATTTCAGTTAGATGGTCCGAGTGACTTAGATTTATACTTGTTAAGCTAACAAGGCACTGCAAACATTTATTAAAAAAAAAAAGCACATATATCTATAGTTTCCTAATAAAAGAGTAATTACAATATAAATACTGAGCTATACCTGGACACCCTTCCACAGTTGTTTACGACCGCTACGAGGTATTTCAAGTGAAACAAGATTTTCTGAACGAATAATTGAAGACAATGATTGAATGGACATCCATGCCACTAAAGATACCTCAGCTCAGTGAAAATGAACTCCAGACCTTGAAAATTATTTACCTTATTCATGATCTCTCCATAACGTGAGCTATAAAACTCCAAAAATCTCAGTTTATGCATCTTTCTGAAAGTACAAGCATTTAGGTATATCTCTTCGACTTTAGACATATCCAAAGATATTCCGTCAATTGCTTCAGTCACCTGATAATCAAAAAGAAAACAAAAGTTAGCATCGAATTTATATAACTTAAGTGCACAAATACTATCATCAAGTCACTCAATATCTAATCTATAAATTGACATAAATAATGAAGGAATTACATACGCAGATTATATATAAAACTTCTGTAAAAATTGACATTGCATATATTCCTTAGAACTTTTATTTTCCATTGTTCTATTAATTATTATGACGCATCATTTTTATTTTCAATGCTATTTTCCATACAATATTCCCATTTCTTCACACAATTTCTTGTAAAGATGAGAAATTGAATTTTGCAAGATTTTCAACACCATTAAAATTGCCGCGTAAATGTACAAACTTACAGAATGCTACAAACTTTTTCTACCCAAATTTTTTTAAACAAGGTGCACAGCGAGCCCAAATCTATATAATGCTTGTCCATAAGATAAAATATTAAGTATATATTCAAGTTGATTTCATCACAAATATCTAGAAAAGAAAAAATCACATATTCCGAATTAGTCTCTTTACGAGGTCAGGGAATTTGAAAAGCACGTGTTCCGAATTAATCTCTTGATGGAGTTGAGAAGAATTTACAGGTAATCGTAACAGAGACTGTTTTTGAAAACACTAGCTTAAATATTCCATGTATTCCTTACTGATTCCACTTGATGTAAAATATTGGCAATTACATTATTTAATTCTTATTGAACAAAAATTTCACCATGTATCCACAACTAAAATTCATGAGGAGAACAATCATTACCCCTTCAAGATCCTTGCCGTATTGATTACAAACATAATTTGAATTTACAAATCAACTGCCAGATTGTGAAAATAGCACCATGCTATCTACTCAAAGAACAAAATTACATATGCCAGTTAATAAATCTATAAGACAAACTAATTAATAATTACTTATCTGGGAACATAGAGGCATTTACTATCTGATGTCTTCTAGCACTGTCTAGTTTGATCACCCTTCTCACCTTTTACTTTCGATCATTCTCACAAACCATCTTAATCTTCTAGTTGCAAATAACATGTATGTGATGCAAATAACATGTATGTCATGCAAATAACGTGTATGTGATGGATATGCCAATCATCACTCTAGATGTATAACCCATCCTAGCAAACTTCCCAATCAAACTTACTCAAATCATCTGTCTTTCTCATTCAATCTTACTAGTGACGACTATGGTGCCTCAGATTACAGCTTTAAGATAATGGGAATTCACACAACCTCAAGTTTGTAGGATAAGAATCGTATTTCATATTCATTAGCTGTGCAAATTTGCAGGATAAGAATCACATTTTAGATTCATCAACTGCGCAAAAACTTGACTGAGTGTATGTCTCCAAGGGTTTTTGCTGGCAAAAGGCAAACTCTTTAGCCTATTCAGTAATTAAAGCGACTAATAATAGTATTGCCAGCACCTCCCATACCGATGGCATGAATTTGATTCTTATTCGAACAAAAAACCTAGATTCTCCTTCAAATCAAAATTACCTTTGTCCATAACAATATCTTGCAATCTCACAGCCATCTCTTTTACAGATCGTGGACTCATCATCAAACCGTCATAACAAGTGGGTTTGAGTTTTCTTACCTCACTTGAAAGAACTGGGTTCAGCTGCAAGAAAAGCTTTACTTGCAAACTCATCAAGTAAATCTTCATCTCATAAGCCAAGTTTATAAGCTCGTGAAGCCAGATCTTCTCTGGTTCTTTCGTCCTCTGCTTCACCTTTGCCGTCTGCATCCTCGAGCACTTCTTGTGAATTAGAAAAAAATTCTCAAAGAGTCAAAAGTCAGTAGGGTTTTCTATGCCCTAAGGAAGGATGTATTAAAAGGTTTACCATTTTTCCTAACATTATTTACGAAATAGACAGTAATAATTCCTTTAAGAAAACCCATAATAATTTATTGAAAAAAATTACGGAAATTGGCATGTTTTTCCCTGTTTTCAAATCCTAATACTGTTTAGCGGGGTATTAATTTATTAAGTATTAATTCTTAAGACATTTAGATTGGTTAGATTTTTTTTTAAAAGAAATTTAGATATTTACAAATTATTACGTGAGTATAATTTTATAATAATTCGCAAAACTTTCGTACAAATATATGTTAATTAATAACATTATCATCATATCATTTTTTTTTATTTTTTATATTTTAAAGTTTTGGATAACGATGAGAAATTCCAAACATCATCAACCTTGTTCTTGGGTCACCGTGAATATAGAATGCATTCACAGCCAATCGATGTCAGCAATTATATAAAATATGTGAATATGGGTTAAATGCAGATATTATTGACCTGTTCAGACACATTTTATTAAAAATCTCTGCTCATTAATATTGTTGATAATATTTTTGCTTTCGTTCAAACCTTATCATTTCTATAGACTTCTAGTAAAAGACATTCACCATCAAAGCCATTATAATATCTAATCATAAGCTTCATAAATTACTGACCAGATTTTTATGCACAACATATTTTGCAGCACGCAATAAACAAATGACAATTAAAACAGTCAAAATTAAGCAAAATACTTCAATAATTTGATGATTAAAATTTAAACATGCTTGTGAAGAATAAAGGAAACCTCATTATTGCTTCGAATAGAAAATCCATTGCTACGCATTCGTACATAACACAAATCTCCTAAACTGCCCGCTAATTCTAAAGATAACAAATGTTTTGGCTGTGTGGTGCAACTTTGATGCCAGTTTGTTATGAAACCCACAAAAATTTTCCTACTAAAGTCAAGGCATTGTAGCTCAGAAGACTATACATATTTGCCGCGGTACTTCGGTTTTGGGTCTTTACTAAGCTTGAGATCACCTGTTGCAGTCAACTGTGGATCAGCGGGAGCAAAAACAGAAGAATGAAGATTGCCATCTTCCAACCACTTTAAATGGTTCTCCCTAAACTCCAAGTGTTTTCTCCTGGCAGTCTCTGCAACTTCCTCAGTGTACGGACCTATCTTCACCATTGTTAGCAAAACCCGACTGTATCGTGAGCTTAAGATCTGTTCAGAAGAAGCAGCCAATTTAAAACATGGGTGCTCAGGGAAAGGGTTCTGTGTTGAATCTTCTCTTAGAACAGGGTAGAAATACACAAGCCTGCCACCCATTACTAACATCCTACCAGCAAGGTCAAGCAAATCATGCACGCACTCAGATAAGCAGTATGAAGCTGTTGATGGTATGTGATCAACCCTCTTGTCATCAGGAACAGTGTAAGGATCCACAACTCCCTTTAGCAATTTTCGTCCACCAGATTTACGTCCACCAGCCCGCACTCCATAAGGAGGGTCACAGATTATGGCATCAAAGACCTAATCAACAAAATATAACTTTAAACGAAAATATAAGATTCAGAAAAATAACAGTCATAATCAATTTATGTAACTTAAGAGTTCCAATCAATGATTAAACTTTTACCAAATGTCACCATAAGTTCTTAGGCAACCATCTTTCTTCTAATTTGTACAACATTGGGGAAATTGTAGTCAACAACAGTTCAACAGACAAAAACCAGAATTTCTATCTGGTAAGTTCAGGCATTTTAAAAATAAAACTGTCATGAAGCACCATCTGATACACAAATAAAAAAAGTTTTAGTTGAACGATTTGATACTTCAAATTTAGTAGAAGTTACATTTTTTAGTCAATAATATCAAATAGGATATGGATGTTATGTTGTTAAGAACGCAACATTACTGCCATAAAATTCTAAAGAATTTGTCATTGCATATTGGCCCAAATTAGTAAACACGCACCAGTAAAATTTGCTTCAATTTAGTCCAATTTAATTTCAGTACAAATTTTTGGGATTCAATTGTGAGGTGATGTAATATATTCTTAACTGTCAGTAGCAATATTACTGGCACATCATAATTGTTAAGAAATCAATTGAAAACTTAAGTGATAAAATCAACCAGCGTAGACAGAAAAGGAATCACTTACTACACAATGCCAGAGTAAAAATCCTCCCAGACATACCTCTTTCAAACCAGGACGCCAAGGTGGAAGGTTATTATCTGCCCTTAGCAAACCAATAGGCATTTGTAATCCATACTGCAGAAATATGTGAACGAGTACAGTGTCATGCAATTCTGATACAATTATACAAACCATGGTCCACACTAACTTTTCAAACCTAAAGAATTGAGAGTGAGCTCTTATTATTAAAGGAGTATGTCAAATGTGTTCACAATTGCATATTAATGACAATTCGTCACTGCTTTTTGTGGTGTGGATAGCCAAGTGTTTAAAGTACGACTTAAAACAAAATATTCCAATAAAAAAAAAAGAAATGAAAGGAAATATTATCACACGGAATATTCACCTGCTTAAAATTGCTCCAAACATTAGTATCTGGGCCACGCCCATCACGGACAACTCTAACGTCAATATCTGCACCCTGAAATATTAAAAACTGTTAAAACAATAACTAAACCAGTTTATAGCAAGCACATAGTTCGTAGAAACTCCGAAACAGAACCAGCAAGTGCAACATATTTCAAAGTAAATAATAGAGTAACAAGCGCTAACCATTGTCATTGCACCAAAGTGAGCTGCAGCAACAAGAATACTCCCAGTGCCAACGAAAGGGTCATAGACAAGTTTCCCAGGTTCAACCAATGCCTGGTTGGCCATTAAGAAAGCCATTTCTGCATCCATTGCTGTGGGACCAATATAATTGCGGCTTTTTAACTGATACATTGGTATTAGCTTCCTATCAGCAGCACCTACTTCTCTACCGAAAAAGATTCTCCTTTCTGCCACTGGTGGGAGCCCATTATTCACTCCATAGTCATCAGTTTCTATAAGCCAAAACTTGTAATCTGGATTTTTCAAATTAACTCGACCCTGTGACATATTGATTACTCCTTTACTTTAGAGATGATAAAGAATACATAAATTGATTGCCATTAGAACTTAGTGACTTAACCTATAATCCATCCATTCTAGAGCTTTTGTCTAATTTTGACTGGTAGAAACTTTGAGATATTTAGAAATTCTTGAATTTTTAAAGGCAGGGCTCTTAAAACTAAATAAAATAAATTATTCTTAACAGCCACATAAAATACATTTTTTATTTTAATTTTTAAGATACCAATTGTATCATTTAAAAGATGGAACTTATAAGAATGGAAAAATATCTTCTACTTTGTTGCTGCCTGTAGTGGATTAACTTTTTATTTTTTATTTTTTGTTTTTATTATAATTATTATTTTTAAAAGCAGCAAACTCTGCCACTTCAGGAAAACCATCAGTTCACCAGCCCAAAAAGAAATGCTGATGTAAAAAATGGGAACAACAAAATTTTGAAAAGAAAAATTAGCAACAAGCTGTTGTGCCTGTGAGATGATCATCCTCGTTTTGAGAGACTATAATGGAGAGAGGTAAATCCTAGAGGCAGTAGCAGGTCTTTTCCAAGTTTTGAGAATCTATTATGGTCATATGGAGGCAGCGAGAGAAAAAAAGATGAACAATATCTTAAGATGGCATAAGAAAGAAGATGATTTGAAAGTACAAGATGTTTCATATGTTCTAAATGCATTTAACTGATGTCATGATTGCTAAATCATATATTTTGAAGTTGAAATCAATAGAGGTGAAAAAAAAAAAGAAGGAAAAAAAAAGCGCATGGCAGCTTCAGGTCATTATACAACTAAGCAGTGCCCAAAATGCATCATAGAGGTAAATGACTAACAAAACAGAAACATGGCATGGTGTCCAAGGAAACAGAACAGAATCAGAGCATACAATCAAACACAATCATACCTCCTCTTCTAAATAAATAGAAAGATACCCAATTGCTAAAAAAGGGAAAATAATACTGCTATGTGTCACCAATTGCAAAAAAAGGGGAAATAGTATTGCTATATATGACTAGCATTATTGCTTCATTAAAACACACAATGAGCAAATGGTAAGATACAAAACAACAGACCTTGAAAGGAATATATGAAAGTCCTTTAATTCGATCATTTTGCTCCTGGAAGCTGAAGACTTTACCAAAGCTATCAACAGTGATCTTGAAAGTGGTATCAGAGCTCAAATACCGGAGCATCCGGTCTTCTGGGTAATTTCTAATAGCATCCTCCAATTCTTCATAACTACTCCCTTCTCCCCAAACTTCATACATTCCCTTCACCAGTATACCTATAAGACATAATTAAATTACAATTAAATTTTTTAAAAATAATAATTATTAAAAAAATTAAGAAACTCACTTCGATTGGCAATGCTGCGAGCGATATCTTCAGAGGGAAGATTGACGAAATGAAAAGGAGAGTCAGGGTGGTGGTGGTTTGGAAGCTTCCATTCTAAAGCATCATTGACACCAAACAGGTAAGCTAATGATTCAACTTCTGGCTTTCTGTAATCTAACAGTCTGTGGAAAAACACGCACAGGTACCACATTTTTTTTTGGGTTTTGGGTTTACTGTTTCTGTTGATCTTTCTCTTTGATATTTTTGTGCACGCCAACTGTTTGAAAGAAAGGTTGACTGAGAGAGTGACTGATTTGCTTTTGGGACGGCGGGAAGAAAGACAATGTTTCCAAGTTTTTCAAGTTTGGTTGGTTAGCTTAGCGCCACTTACGCTTTGCGTTTGAGTAGAGGTGGCAAAACGGGTCATCGGGTCGTGTTTGTGTCGGGTCAGTTTCGTGTCGTGTTAAATTTAGGTCGATTCAAATCCGATCCATTTAATAATCGTGCTAAAATATTGAGACCCAAACACAACACGAAAAAATAATCGTGTTACCAAATAACCCGCTTAATATCTATATATTAAATAAAATTTACATCAAATGTTTATACGTTGTTATTCATGCACGCGTACATATTTTATCGATATTATAAAATATACATATGTACCAAAATATTACACATTTACACTACTATAAAGTTTTAATTTTATATATATATATATATATATATATATATATATATATATATATATATATATATATATATATATAATATTATATATCGATATTATAAAATATACATGTCTACCAATATTTTACATATTTATACTATTAAAGCTCTAAATGTATATAAAATTTTATAAATAAAACACTGTGTTTATATTCATCATTTCAAAAAATAGAAATAAAAGAGAAAATTATTTCTAATATTTGAGTTTTGATGATAAGAAACTGTAAATTATTTTAAAATAAAAAATATAATCGGGTCATTGATTGAGTAAATGGGTCAAAAACTTTAACCCTAATCCGACACGGAAAAAAATCGTGTCTACCCGGACCTGACCCATTTAATAATCGTGTTAAATTCGATGACCCATACTCATTTATTTGTGTCAGGTAATCGGGTCATGTTAAATTTTGCCAGCTTTACGTTTTAAGTGCTCGTTGGCCGTTGCCTTGTTGGGAGACCAAAGCGACGTCGATTTTGGGTATTTCTGATTTGAGAAGTGAAAACAGTTTTAAAAATTAGGATATAATGCAAAATTTTGATTTTTTTTCTTAATATTTTTAATTATGTTGAATGTCTTTGATATAATATTCATAATTCCCAGAAAATTGACTACAAAGAAAAAGATAAATTAGAAATCCAAGTACATTTTTTTTAATATAAATGATGCAAAATTTTATTAAATGAAATTTCATTGATCATTACATAGAATTCAATTAAAATATTGTATTAAAGTATGACTTCTTCAATTCTCGCACGAGAATAGAAAATCATTTTTCCTCTTTTGATTGGCTTAGGTTCAAATATATTTTTTTATCTATCCTTTTTTTTCCTTCATTTATATCAATAAGATATTAACAACTCAAAATATAGTTATCTCTAGAAACAAAATGTTTGTTAAGAGTAGATAAATACAACTATAAAAAACTTGAACCAGTATTTAATGAGAACCCATGAATATAGAATTTTCACCTTTTTTTAAAATATATAATTGTTAAATTTTGCAGCAATTATTCCCGTTCTTTCGCTTTTATAGTTTTCTTCTTGTGTACAGGAATCTGACGCCTAAATTTGGAATATGGCAATTGTTAAACAGTCACTAATCCAATTTTATATCATCATATCCTTGCAGTAATCACTTCATCAACGAACAATCATCTTCATGTATGGCTGGCTCGAGTTTGTTATACATGCGCAATAACACCATTTACCAAACAAATTTCATTCATACTATCTTTCATATGATTTTTATTTATCTGTAAATGGAAGCAACAAATGCCCACTCATCAACATAAGTCGCAACAAAAATTATGTTTTGATGGGGCAATCAAATACAAAAATCCAAGTGAAATCAATCTGTTTTACAGGTGATTGATTATACACCACCTTTGTTTACATACACAGCAAAGACAACGCTGCAGCTTGAAGCCAAGAAAGCCAGAGCAAATACACCCAGCACCAGTATCTTCTGTATCTTCAACGTCGGGTACTTCCGGAGACTAAGAATATTGTTGCTCCTGCAGGCGTTATACATACTCAACAAGGATTACCGACTTTTCTAAAAAAGTAATCCTATCTATTTTATTGAACTGCAAACAAAAACACAAATACAACTGTAATGTTTTCCATCGTGGTAGAATTGAGGAAACAACTTAAAGTAGTATTATTTTCCTGTCAAAACAACCGAGAACTGATTTGAAAGCAAAAGAATAACATATCAGAAATGATCAAAATGACGATAGTCTTTGCGGTCCATTCGTTTGAATAACATAAACACGTACTGATGCAAATCCATTCGGTTGCAATTGTCCCTTGTCTAAATGCCCGAGTGTTTTAAAGAAGTTTGACCTTGTCAAACAAACTGAACAAAAACACAGAACAAAGACAGGAAGTTGAGCCACATGCATAAAGATACAAGATGGCTGTACATCCATGCTCTAGGCAATAAATTGTCAAACAGTAGGCGACAAAGACATTAAGGTTTTGATTAATGGAACAGAGAATTCACAAAACCTACTTTGCTTCAACTTTCTTAAGGAAAAAATATTACTTGCCTTCCAAAATCATTTGCAATTTGTTCAATTACGCAGAAGCTACTTCTTCAAAATCAATATTGAAAAGAAATGATTAATTGACACTATTTGTAAAATCATTAGCTAATCCTGCAGTTGTCCATGCATACACTTTGTTTCTTATCTCATTTCCTTCGTTAACAGCCAAAGATAATGAAGTTCATTTAAGGAAATGTAAAAAAAGATGACACTAAAGTATTTCAGAAATGAGTTTACCTTGTAGACGTGTATCTGGGTTATCACCTTCATCCTATATGCTCCTTTGTTCTAGCAGAGAACTAGAACGTCCAAGATTAATGGGTTCAAAAGTGAGGGAGGCGCGACATTCTCTGAACATCCTCTGTTAGCGGAGAGATGTCTAAGAGAGAGTGTGAGTCTATGCATCCCCCGCTCAAACAACAGTCTACAGATCTCTGGTTCCGCGTGGTGTCAAGGCATGTCAAGCACTCATCTTTCAATTTCTGCCTTCCTTGAACTGCCGACATTACGATTCCCAGCAACAAGACGTTAAGGTTTCAACTGCCATTTAAGTCAGCATCCATCGCATCCCAAACGTCATCTACAGTCTCCAACTGTAAAATGTTGAGCGTATCCTTAAGCCGTGTTTACAACTTCAACTGATAAAGAGCAAATGCTTTGCCCAAAAAAAAAAAAAGGGTCGGTTTGTCTACTCCTTCGAATGAATCAACATCCGAAATTTTGGGATATCATAGGTAACAGAGGCTCCCCATGTCTTGACACAATTTCTTTAGAGAACAACTCCTTTCTGCTGCAAGTGTCTTCAAATTTTAAAGATCAAGACATCATAGATGTTTCCCATCTCCAATTTCATCTAGAAGCTCTGATATATTTCAAAGACGATAGGCCTAGCCGTAGTAGTGTTGATAACGAATCAACACGAACATTGGTCGTCCAATAATCCTAACACTAGCATCATAAGTGGTGTTCTGTTCCTTCCTACTTGAATTCCGGGTCAACCCAACCCGAATGGGAGGAAAGGGGTCAGCCAAACAGCAGTCCACTTTGTATATTTTCTGAGACAGACCAATCAGGCATTTAGAAAGGATCATCCCCAGAAACAGAATTGTGTTCAACACGGCAGAACGCCAGATGTGATCATCATCGAGGGGATTATCCCCAGCGTTGGGATTAGCCCTCTCAAACTCTGAAGGTACTTCTCAACTATCTCTTTGCAAAGTCCTTAATATTGGTCGTCAGCTGCATCATAAAAGCTTTCTAACTTTCCGATAATATCTTATTTAAAATAAATGTTTTTCGATAAGTTTGCAATTTTGTTCAGCAGCCCCCTCTTTTCCAAATCTCTATATTGGTCGTCCGCTACATCATGAAACGTTTAAACTCTCCAATACTAGGTTTTTGATGAGTTTCCGTTATTTATCAATTTATTCCGCAGCCAATTGCGCAAGATCATTGGTAAGATATTGCATCTGTAATCAAGACATATACTGATTGATTGTTGAAAAATTGACATCGAGATAAGTCGAATTCCTAATTGACCGTTGGAAACATGACCTCGAACACTTAGAGAATCACCAGAAGAAAACTTTCTGGATAAAAGGCCGCCCACTATATCTCGTGAATTTAAATATACAAGCATTCATAAAGTTCTTTATATCTCAATGAAAGTTGTAACATATATTTCACAGAGTCTATCAAAAAATTATTAAAAAAGAAAAAAGAAAAAAGAAAAAAACCATAAGTTTCACAGACTACACAATATGAGAAATGGATAAATGTTAAGTCGTTTCTTTTTGAACATGCTATCAGAGGATTTTGTTAATACCAAATACGACAGTAAAAAAATAAAAAGTAGAAGCAGGACAAAAATCAAGAATTCTTCAATGCTGATAAAGCATCCTTTGTTGTAGCTGAAATAACAGCATCTGAAGCATTTGGCAAGTAGTAATATTTTCCTGCAAAAAATGAAAAACTTTTTGTGTTAGTCGCATATGAATCCAGAAAAACCAGCAGTGTTCAAAGCAAACAAACACACCTTGAGCAACTCTTGCAATCTCCTTGGCAAAACCAGTAGAAACAAACTTGTTTTCTGTGTCGATAACTAAGAGAGACATCCCTGCTTTGTATATTTTCCCAGCAACTTCAAGAATCTCATCCTTCATCAAACAAAAAGATATGAATAGTTCCAATATTAAATTTTGAGGAATGTCTTTGAACCTTAGCATGCCAAATCTTATTTGTATGGGTGATCATGCATTGGTTGAAAAAGTATGCTCAAGGTCGAAATAAGAATCACGAGAAAATACAATGAGATAAAATAAAAGATCATCTCATTGTGACGAAAGTTTGCAGCCGGTCAGCAAAGTGCATTGATACTGATAAACTAAGCGTACACTGTGGTTCTCATTATTTACCTTCAATTCTTGTGACGAAGGTCTAGGGGCATCAGAAGCAGTTGCTTCAGGATCCGTAGATCTTTTCAGTGATATATTAGCTCTGCCATCTGTTATTGCAACAATCATTATACGCCCAACATCACCACTCTTCTCCGCATTTAGCCCAACCCTGACGGCCTAAGCATATTAAAGCATTAAATAATCAGAAATGATTGTCTATAATTAGACAATTGGGACACAAAATGCCAAAATTCGTAAAAGTTGATGGTAAAAGAACAGCTTTAAGCAGGTACCAGAAGGGATGGAAAATCTTAGAAAGAGAATAATTGCTTGGTGCACTAAATAGTAATCAAGGAGTTGGTCATCCAATAATCAGAAGGGAAGTCATTTGGAACATTTAGACATTCATCAATAGTTTCTGACAATAAAAGCCACAAACATCTTAAGAATTTCTTTGTCAACATGCCACAATGATGGGGTTTAACAGATCTACACACCATTGATAAACCATGAGCAAGAGGAGAACCACCGCCACATGGAAGTCTCTCCAGACGTTTCCTTGCCATTGCAATTGATCTGGAAGGAGGCAAAAGGACTTCTGCAGAGTCTCCTCGGAAAGGAATAATGGAAACCTACTTATATTACCAGTAAACAAGACCTGAAATTAGTTCACAAGTAAATATGTGCAACAGAGGCTTTTGTAAAGCCAACATTGGAGCTTTGCTTATTTTCAGAACTGCATGGAAATGATAAAATGAATCACTGAAAGAAAAATAATCTAGGAAAAGAAAGATTCATATTTTTTTTCTTTTTTAACCATGCACCCCACCCATCAATTGCAAGTCAAACATATCCCTTTGGGATTGAGCCCTTGTCATCTTGTTTTAACAGCCACAGACAAAATAAACTAGGCCATCCCTTCGGGACAAAGGAAATTCAATTAACCAAGGAGAAATTAATTGATTCTTTGCTGCAGCGAAATAAAGTAATCAATGGAAAGGGAATATTGTTTAATCCGAATACTGAATAATTTGCAGTTTGAAGTTACCCGATCTCTGCTTGTATAACTCTCAGCAAGTAGCTTAAGTGCTGCACCTTTAGCATTTTGCATTCGGTTGAGTGCCATGCTCCCACTTGCATCAACCACAAATATTACCTTCCACAAACAGTAGTTTTAAGAACTCAAATGTCGAATGCATTAAAAGTTGTCAGCCCTTTTCAATTGAATTTATTACTCTATTTCTCACACATGAACAATAAAAATAAATAAAACAAGCAGAGTCAACTGTGAATGTACATTAAATTTGGACTACGCCCCACAAAATGAGATTATGGTCCACTTCCACACAAACCAGCATACAGGTTTGATTTTTCATTTTGCCATGGCAATTGAAGTCAGCCAAAACCAGAAGAAAAAAATATCGATATACTGGCATATCATAGTTGTTGAAATTATGAAGCATCAACCACAATAAAATATGCAAGATGGTTTTTGTGGGAAAATCAGCTTCATTCCTTTTCCTTCTTCTTCCTGAAATGGTATAAGTACTAATTGTAGAATAAGCACTAAGAACATCAAACCTACCAATGCTCCTGCTTTCCTTGCCATTCTTTTTGCCCTCATGTCAGTTTTCTCAACAAAAACTTTCCTAGTTTTTTGAGTGTCCCTCTCTCGACGTAGTTTTTGATATGGTGCAGCTGCTCTAAGTGTTGCATCAACAGCTAATCTCTTTACAGGACCCTGTGAAAGATATGGAGCTTACTCAGACTGATGAAGTGAAGTATATATGAGAAAAGAAAGTTTAGAAAAACATAAAACACTACCAGCCAATCAACTGGAAACTGGACTTACTGATGCACACTAAGGGTCTATAAAATCAATAAGGTCTCACTTCTCAGGACCAGAAAAGAAATAAATAGGTTGAGAAAAAGAGCACATGTATACAGCAGAAATTTTAATGTCTTACGCATGGTGGAAAAGAGGGAGATGGGGGGGATAAAGGGTTATAACCTTTGGGAGCATTGGCTTAATATATCGCCCTCTATCCTCCGAAAAGATTACATTCTTTGCTCTCCCAGCCTTACCTCGACGTCTCCGCTTGTTGTGCGAAGAAAAGAAGTTTTTCATCAACCAAACCCCTTCTGCATCAAAAATAAATTCTTCAGGCAACTGTTCCTGCTGTTGTTCATTTTCTTCATCATTCTCATCCTGGGAAAAAAGCACCACCATACTTCTTGATCTTAATATAAGAGAAATGGATCTAGGCTAAAAATTCTAGAATACTGATCCATTTTAACAAACCTCCTGATCTTCCTCCTCATTCTGCTCCTCCTCCCCTGAATCTTGATTTTGCGGAGGGGAGGTGGTGGAGGCTGTTGGTTTTGCTGTTCTGGTGGGGTCTCATTAATTATCGAACGAGGAAGAATGACCAATTCCACCTGCATTAGATGTATGTCAAAACAAACAGTTTGTGCATGTTGCCTTTATTTTTCTGTGTATTAGGATATCATAGATGACCAACGAACAATATGAAATAGCAGACTTTTCATCTATTGGGAATATATGATTGTACAAAAAATCTGATACAATTATAGCATCTTTAACTTCTATTATCTACATGGATGCCGCAAAGAAGCTCTGTAAACAACAGTATTTTGATCAAGAACAAAATTTTTCTAGCAGAAGGAAGCCTTGAGAGGAGGAAAAATATAGAAATAGGAAGAAGAATCGCCAGTAAACCAGAACAAGAATTTTATATTTGTATGGTACAAAACATGACTTTGATTCTGTTGAAACTTAAAAGGTCTGGGTAGAGAAGACTCCAAATAAGTAATTATAGTGACATCTCACCAACTGTATTTTTTTTTTTCATTTTTTCAATAAAATATGCACCCTTCCAATATCATAATAGCTCGAGAGGTTTCCAAAATGGTTTTAAAAGACACTGATGAATTCTAATAATCAAGAATCAAGGAAAGTATAACAAAACTAAGGTGGCGTTTGTTTTTTAACTTAATAATTTAAAGTAACTTAACTTAATTGATTAAGTTAATTAGAGGTGTTTGTTTTTATAATTTAATAGAACTTTTCAGATAATTTTGATTTAATAAAAGAAGCTAATTTTTTTAGTTTTTTACTGAATAGAAGAATCTGAATTAAGTCAATTAATTTCTAATGTCAAAAATATCCCTATTTTATAATTTATTTTTCATACATATTCCAAAACTCACCTATAGACGTTTATCCTACATAATCTCATCTTTACATGAGACAACTTCGAGATGAAATAACAAATCAACTATTTCAATCATTTTGTTAGTTTTTTTTCTTATATTATATACTATTATTGAGAATTAGTGATAAAATTTAAAATTTATGGTATTTTATATATTATAATTCCAAAATCATTATGTATTCACTTGAATATAGTTTTACTTATAAATATTAAAATATTATGGTATTTAGTGTATTATTTATTTGACATTTAAATTTAATAAGGGTACAAATGTAAAAATATATATTTTCAGATTTTTAAGTTTAAAAAATAAACAAATTAATACTTATTTTCAGAGATTCATATAAAAAAAACAAAAACATTATTCAGATTCAGACATTCAGATCTATTCATAATTCAGACTAATTCAGATTTCAGACGAAAAAACAAACGCCACCTAAGTCATTGGGCAGAAAGATAACTGGTGATCAATAGACAGTTAAAAAATGCCATGCCAAAACAATATTGAAAAGGTGCCCAGTGAGAAAAATATAAACATATAATAATCAGTTAGCAATGAAATATAAAGAACAATTTGCTTAAAAATTTTCATATCACAAGCCTGTATGTATAGATGATAGCCATTAGATTGGTCCAGTGGCTATCAATTCATTGTCTTGTGTGTAATAAAAATAATAAAAGTAAGGAGTTAAATTCTGGCTGACACCAGCAAGCATTTTACAAAACAATAATTTGTGAGTTATTGGATCATTCCAATAGCTCTCATTATGCCATCTCTCATTTAAGAAAAATAGGAACATTCTACAGATTATAAAATAAAAATGTATTATTTTTGTTTGAGCCTTTTTTTTTGTGGGGTGCGGTGGAAGTGCTGTGGGGGGTAATATAGTATTTTGATACAGCAAGATGCCTCTAAAAAGTAGTAAGCTTCATATGGATGTGCAAAGCCAATGGGCAGAAAAGCATGTGCATTACAATTTAGAAGAATATACTTAACAGCTTTTTTCAGGTCATCCACATTAACTTTTTCACGTCCTTCCAAGGCAGCTAAGCATTTTGCAACCCGGGCTGCATATAGTTCTGCTCTGTGTCCCTGAAATTGATAAAAGACCATCAAAAGTTATATAACTGCAGTCCAATAATAAAAGCAAATTTAAATGTTGACAATATCTACTTAGAAATTTTAAACAAGCCCGAAAAATTTCTATTGTAAAATAATTTAAAATTCAGTTGTGAATGGAGCAAAAGGCATTTACGCTTTTGCTGACATGGTAACAATGGGGCACTCACTGATGAGTTGGAAGGATAACTACCTTTGACCAAGATTTGACCTTACACAGGTTTTGCTATATAAGAACCTGATGAAATGGTTCTTTAACTCAGTCTAACTCTCTCTATACGATTGTAAAAGAGTGATCTTGGTATCAGTGTGTTAAGAGTAATCTTCTCTCTAATTCAGTGTAATTCTTGTCATGGATAACGAAGAATAGAGCCTGTACTTGTTCATAGAAAGCGCACACTGAGTGCTGGTGCTGCTCTGATTATCTTTTCCTTATCAATGCTGTTTATCTTCTGATCAATTGCATCATTTGTATTCTTTTTAAATTATCACCATGAAGGTTCTTAACTAAGCACAGGTGCTCAATAAATGGCAGAATAACACCTACCATAACAAATTCTAGAGATTCATAAAATTTTGAGCAAAAGTCATCTTGATAGTGTTCAAGAATTTTATAAAGCTCGGCTTCAGAAAGATCCGACGGTTTGGCCTTTTCTTTTACCACAATACCGGAAGAAATAAAACTCATGAAATTTAAAACAGAATTTACAGTATCAATGTCCAGACCTGGCAGCCACCTCGAAGGGCTTCCATAACCAGGTACTTCAACTGCTCCCTGCCAATGGTAACATCCTTCAAATACTCTCTAGCCAAAATGATCTGCAACGCATGAATACATGCAAGCAGTCACACTTTTATTAAATCAATGAAATAGTTTCATTTTCATCATCAAAGTAATAAAAACTACCAAAACGCATCAGAACAATGATTAGGATTTTCATTTTAGTGATGTAAAATCAATGACTGCAAAAACATTTATGAATAAAATATGGCACCAACCTGACATATAATAATATTATTATCAAAGGCATCATACTGCAAAAGAAGCTAAGTGCCATACGTTAAAGAAAGGTAATTATTATAACTACTTCCAGTATAATTTTCGCCAATTTTTCTATGTCAAATTCCTTGGGAAAATTGTTCAGGCCTTTTCAGAGGCTCTCCGTTCATTTAAATTCTTATATTAACAAAGACAATTATCTTAGAACAGCAACCAGACGAGGCAAGTGACCCGCCATAAACTACCACATAACCCATAAATCCTATTTATAAGACTGAACTCAAAGAAAGTCTCGACTTTCAATCTAGTGAAATTGTGGATGCATAAGATATTGATGCAAAGCTTCTAACTTAAAAGACAGTCATTAAAGCAGAGCATACCTGAGTCTTTGCAAAGTCTGTTTCTTCCTCAACCCTTTTAAAGACTTCATTACTACATTCCTGAAATTGTGTAGCAATACCAACAGCGACAACACGATCTTCAAAAGTCATTGGAAGATCTGCACTGCAGAACAACTGTGCCATTGATGGAATGTGGGAAAGAGGAAACAAAGATAAAATACACATTCCATTTTCTAAACAGAAGGCCTATACCTCAAATTAATTGCAATGTGATCTAGTAAATGTTCACGTACAACACCCTCTTCTGGATTATAAGTAGCAATCAAAAGTGGCTTGCACGGATGTTTGAAACTGATTTCCTCTCGTTCACAATATTAGCCCCTTCTGTCATCCATTAAGCAACATAGATTACTAATGCCTTCATCAAAAGATTGATCTCATCAATATATAAGACACCTCTATGAGCTTCAGCCAGAGGCCAGGCTGGAAAACAGTCGTTCCTGTTTTCTAGGACTCCTCCAACATCAACAGTCCGATGAGTCTGTCCTCCTGTTCTCCAAGTGGAATCTGTAGCAGCAATGTCTAAGGTATATGAAGAATGAAAAACTCTGAATTCTA